>JACCPG010008895.1:0-108090 GCA_016069955.1 Drepana arcuata
GTGATTTCCAGTTTGATAAAGACTGGACTGCATCGGCTACGTCTTTGGGGCTGATCGTAACTTCCCCCATTTCTTGAATTGATTCACATATTCTTTTGATCTCCTCAATCCAATCACCTTCAGTGTGAGTAACGGGCACCGACCAAATATTCGACCAGAATGTGCACACAGCATCATTGTCCGGCAGTTGCTCGTCACTCACACCTTGTTCCGAACGTTCCCAACCTCTATACACCCACTTTTGGTCATTTTGAAACATGCGGTTCTGTGTGTATCGGTCCCCTCGCTGTTTATATCTACGTATACGGTTTGCCCATGCATAAACTTTCTGCTTTAAGTAGTCGATGCGCTCCGTGACACAAGCTACATAATCACGGGGGTTGATGTCGGATCCCGAAAAAGCTTTCCTCACATAGCGCATTACTCTAGGTCTAGTATTACCTTCTCTGAAACAGCTTAGTTTACCAATGAGAACCCTGGCATCGTCAATTCGACGCTGAATTCTGCGCTGCCAGATTGGTACAGCTGGATTCGGTTGTCCGGTTCGCTCGTGGTTAGGGAAGTTTACGTGAGCTAAACGGCATGCTGCAATAGCCGCACAATATAAAATTTGATGTGTTTCGGTTAGATCTTCACAGTAATCAAGATATTCTGGGAGCAGCGAATCCAGGGTAGCCACTAGCGCCAGATTTTTTTTATGCATGGGCAATCGTGGTAGGCGTGGTCTAAGTCCTGGTGATACAGACTTATACTGCTGAACCGCATCCTTCAAAGTGCTCCTTACTAGTTCGTTGTACTGGGTACCTGCATTAAGGGGCCGATCACCTCCTTCCATATCAGTATAGCTAGGCTGCGGTAGCGTTATTGAAGAGACTAGCGACTGCGCAGCTGATTGCGCTGGGGCAGAGGTGACATGGCTACCCTGCATTTCAGAGCGTAGCCGATCAAGCACATTGTCATCCAATCTGTGGTTGCGTTGGATGACACGCACCTGATCCGACAGTCGTTGTGCCGAGACGTTGACAGTTGGTTCAAGCTCCTGGAACAGTAAAAGCATTCTACTACGGTACGCAGTGAGGCTAGTTCCCCCTCTGTTGCCCCATAGTATGCGCGCATGACGTTCTCATTAATTGTATGAGTCCATCTCATGCGCTGCACATTACCACCGACAGCGAGAACCCGATCCGGAGCCGATTGGCCCCTAGGTCCCAAGCCATTCGGTGGCGGCTGAACTCTTCCTTGCCGGCGTACAGGTCTTGGCGACGTCGGTGGAGAGAAGTACTCGTCACTTGAGCTCGACGCAGCTGTAGCTACAACCCGCAAATCTAATGTTGCTGAATCAGAGTCCGCGGGTGTTTGCGAGACGGCGCTAGGTGGCGAGGCCGAGGGTGGAGGGCGTGCATTATGTCTCCTGGCTTGACTTCTTGTAAACATTTTCTGTGTATACGAATCCAATGACAGCTGTCATCTTTCATAAATTAAATTTTTCATATTGCAGTATTTTTGTTGTTGATACGGGTTTATTTATGGATTCTTCACGGTCTTAATCATTTTGTTTATATGTCCCTTGCTTCAAATTATTAACTAACCCAATTATTTGCAGAAAATTGTAGAAATAAAACAAGAAGAGAAAATGTCACAGTGTGTCAGGTTGTGTTGCCAGGTTATTATTATTATTATTACTTAACCATTTGTCATGTTAGCACCTAAAATATATCTCTGGTGGAAAATGGGAGTCTGGATGCTACCTACACACCTTTGCGTACCCTTTCAGGGAACTTTTGGGAAGGTATGAGAAGATATATACTTAACTTATGTAAATATATCAAGAATGACAAAACTGATTTTGGTAATGTTTGTGTATTTTTATGGATTTCTGGATGATTGAAATTCATAACTTGGTTCCTACACGTGGCATAACGATCGTTTTCGTTTTTTCGCTAAAACGAAAGCGCGAAACAATTGAACGCGGTATGCATTAAAAAAACACAATGTTGTATGTCGCCTATATAATATCAGTTGGAAGGAGTTTTTACTCTATTTTTGGAGACAGTGACGACTTTCTGTCGCGGGTTTGATCCTCGCAGCGGCTAAACATTTGTATGCAAAACAGGAATATTCGTATATTGGATCTCAGATTTTAAAGGTTCTTATATATTTAAAAGTATTCTATGTACAAAATTCATGCTCAGCTTGTTTGTGGCTTGGTTTAATGTGTGAAATCGTTCCAAGACATAGTTATTGTTGTCTTTATTAAAATACCATCTTATAAACATTATACATACAGACATATCATCACGCCAAGTCCCTAACGGGGTAGGCAGAGAGTATTTTGGCAATTTAGAAAATAATAACCAAGTATCAAAACGATTGAGTACATTGTCGTGTATGTTCGCAACGTAGGTATGTGTAGCATTAAAAATACATTCAGCAGCAACCGAGTGTTCAAAGTACCGTTGATACCGAAGTTAATGATCGTAGTAACTTTTTAATTTTTTTCTGACTCTGACTCTGTTTGTTGAAGCAAAAAACTTATTGCTGAAGGATCATAACTTTATCGTGGTACCTCTGCAAGCATCCACAGGCAACGGTAAGCGCTTACCAATAGGCGGATTGAAATATCCTTTTGTGTTTACAAAAATACAAATTAATACACATACACACATACTCACGCCAATCCAAGTTTTCTCTAGAAATACAGACTCCTATAATTATAGTTGATATGATTTATTATCCCTGCGCTCAACAAGGTATACTGTTATTTTATTATTATATTATATATTATTTACTGTAATCCGCAGGTATACCCGTATTATATAAAAAGCCGTGGTGGTCGAGTTGTTATGGCAGTTAGTTGCCTGGAACACAAAAATTGCAAGTTCGAATCCCGACTGTACCAATGAGTTTTATGACCTTAAGTACAGTGATTAGACAGACCACACAGAAGAACCTGCATACGTTTGAGAAGAAATTGAAAGGCGTATGTATAGTCGTGATTGAGTAACGACGTTGGATTCGCCATCTGTCACATTGGCACCTAAAATATACCTGGCGTAAAGTGGGGGTGTAGGTTTTTACCTTCACACCTCTGCCTACCCCTTCGGGTACCCTCATGAGTTTTTTGTATATCTTGACTTCAAGTTAATACTTTTAGAAGAGGTTCTTGCTTTCGATAATTTCGATAAAGGTCGCTTAATTGAAACTCTTAACAGTGACAACCATCATGAACAATTGCATGGAAAATAATTGGATTCATTATTATTTTTAATGAGACAACCGAAATGTCTAATGAGAGACAAATGCTACCGGGATAATTTAACAAATGTTGTTACTTACTACCCATACTTTTGAATTTTAAAGGGACGCCAGCTTGCTAAGTGTTTAAGATGGTACTTTGGATCTTTTGGTACATAGTTGGTACAAGCATGTATGTCTGGTAATAATTATTTTTTAGGCTCATAGAATATGCACCCTTATGTTAATGATGCTTTTTAAAAATATCTGCCTCATAATATTTCATTTCTTAACACGTGGAGTTTCATGACGAACATGCTGTCGGTCCCTTAATCGCCAATGGCTGCCACAAATGACCTAGGCCCAGGCTTTAGGTAGGGTTAGACGGATTTAGCCGAGCATGTGTCTAAGCGTATATAAGCCCTAGCTAGCAGACCTAAGGCACATTCGTTCCTACATCCTCCATATTCGCTTCAGCAAGCCATCCCCACCCAACCTTCAAAATGTACAAGCTGGTAAGACAGTTCTCATATATTTTTTTCACTTTAATGTAATGTAATGTAAACAAAACGCGGGTTTTATTTTTCGTTAAGTTAATAGAAATACGAAAATATTGTTAGCTAGTTTAATTCTTTAATAACCACTACTAATTATAAAACAAAGTCCCCCGCTGCGTTTGTCTGTCTGTCTGTGTTCGCGATAAACTCAAAATTACTGAACTGATTTTCATGCGGTTTTCACCAATAGATAGATCGATTCATGAGGAAGGTATAATTTAGATGAAAATAGCTGATGCATATTATATTACTCGGGTGAAGCTGGGACGGGCCGCTAGTTAAATATAAGCCACAACCAAATATGTTTATTATTATTATTTAATATACATAATATAATAATATAATAATATGTGTGATTATATGCGTTATTACACATTTCCATAAGATTTCCCACAGGGGTAGGCACCACTTGCTATGCATACATTGGTGGCAAAGTGACAGATGGCGAACCTGTCGCCTGGGGTTAATTGCACGTTGATTCTCAGATCTAAGCTGGGTTCTGTAGGTGCTTTCCTTCACCGTAAAGCTCATTGTGTTCTTAAGTTCAGTAAAGCTCATTGGTGCAGACTATTGGGATCGAACCTGCAATCTGCACTTTGCATGCGACTACTCGGATACAAAGACTCTCTCAATTGGACGTTGGTCAACACATGCTTCACTATCAGTGTAAGGCCTACCTTACCATAAGGTACTTTGCTATCATAATTGATAATTACGAAAGGGACAGATTTATACCAAAGTACCATAGACTTCCTACACATGTTTAACTCAAACATATTCCATAAAACAAAGCCCTTCCTGCTACCTTCAAACCAGTATCCCTATTAACAATTGGTGTTATTATTAAAACTCTATTAAGAACTTTTTAAATGTGAATTCCCTATATACAACACAAGTAAATAGAGGCCAAAAGCGAATTATGTCGAAATGCGAAATATGGTTGCATTTTATCATTTGTATTTAATACAATTGATTTATCCGGTTCTACTTCAAATCAGTCACACCACGAGCTTTACGGTGAAGGAAAACATCGAGAGAAAATCGGCATACATTTGAGAAGAAATTCAAATCGTATGTATGTATAGACGTGCTTAAGTAACGGCGATGGACTCGCCACCTGTCACGTTGGCACCTAAAATGTATCTATAGCGGAAAGTGGATGTATGGGTGCTATCTACTCACCTCTGCCTATCTCTTCGGGGACTCTTGTGGGTAGGCGTGAAGATATATAATGTACATGTATTTGACACATGTATATATAACTCATTGGAAGCGAGTTTCCTGCCATTTGACCATACAGTGAAGTGGTTTTAAATAAAGCAAAAAGTCACTTACTATAGGTAATAAAGGTTTCAGTTACAGTTTTTTTACATTTGGCTGACATTCTCGACTGAGGCAACGACCTACCGAGGTCGAACCAAGTTGCCATCCGGTACTCGATACGTTACGCTTTTTATTCATATCGCAAATCACTTTTAATGGTGCAATTCAATATAATCTGTAAAAAATTTAAATACCTCATCGTCATATAAATGAATAATCTCTGAATAGAGCTTAATGAAATTTTATTCGAGCATTATAATTCATTCATAGTAATTCTTGTGACACGCGACGCTGCTAAGGAATCGCCATCTGTCACGTTATAATGACATGTATCTACAGCGATAAGAGATCACGTCACCCCTTCGGCACTCTTGTAGGTAGGCATGAAGAAATTAATAATAAAATTATCTAAGAAATGTAATTTCTGTTTATACCTGAATGCTATATAAGAAAAAAATATATTCGGAATTAGTTATCTGGGTACATTAAAAGAACCCGTGGATGCTTTTGCAATTCATTGTGTCGTGAGGGCCAAAGCTGCTGCCCTATACGTGATTAACACCGTCGTGCTAGTAGTCCTGTGGCTCGAGTCAGTACAGTTTGAAAATTGTTCAAATTGTTTGATGTTACCCGAGACTTAAACCCTACCCTATTCCATCCGTTCCTATGGGATCGACCATTCATTTGAATCCGTTAAAAATTTATGATTACATGTGCTCGCGCCGTCAGCATAAGTCTCATAAATTAGTACCTAGAAACTTAAGAAATTAACTTTAGAAACTTAAACTTTAGAAACCTACTCACTGGGAAATAAAAGTATTTTTTATATTATAGCTTATTTAAAATTACTTTAAATAATAAAAGTATATTTTATTTCGCTGGTTCTATAATATTTCTTGGCAGCCAGCGCATTCGATATGCCAAGTCTAAATACCATACTAGAATACCAACAGTATAGGTAGATATTGTGATTGTTCATAGACCCGTTTAGAAAGGACTGTCCCTCGGTTCCCTTATTTGCGACATAGCACTACATAATTCTTGTTACCAGAAGTATTCTAAAGCAAAAACATAAAATGTCGGTAATTTATATATGTCTATCGCCGTATGATATACTACAGTTATTTCGTCGTTGATCTGAAATGTCTCTAAAACCCTTTTTAAGTGATTTAATGACACAAGAAACCAACATTTATCAGCAACTTGACATCACACTCACACTTGACATAAATGTACATGCACACGAGTGTCACATTAACGCAAATTGTGACAAGTCTGTTATAAATAAATAAATATAATATCGCGTTGGAACGGCTTATATTTAGGCAAATATAATAAATGCCATTGACAAAGATTGAAAGGGCGTCGCTGTAGATATTAATACTGAAACGATAGCCACTTAATCCAACCACAACGTTAGAAAAAGATAATTGGAAGGCTTATGTATAAAATGTGACTGCGTCGAGTTAAAGCTCAAAATAGATCATCTACCTACGTAATCACGTTGACGATTTCTTTGAAGCCTAGCTTTGTTCCGAGATCACTGTATTACTATCGCCTTTGTTATGCCCTATTTGTCTAAATATACATTTATTTTTTGATAACCATTTCTGGGGTTTTGGGATAGTTCATTCCTTATACTAGTGACTCTCTCAACACAAAAGTTCCTCTCTACCTAACTATCTCTATTTAACTATCAAAATTCTGCAATGAGAGAGGCGTTTTACTGAGACACTATTAATAGGAAGACTGAGACAATATTACAAGCCGAGCAAGAGTAGTTGCCTGCAACACATAGATCGCAAGTTCTAATCCTGACTGTACCAATGAGTTTTCTGAATTTAAGTACAGTACAAGTAGTCATACCTCGAGCTTTACGGTGAAGGAAAACAACGAGAGGAATCCTGCATACGTTTGAGATGAAATCCAAAGGCGGTATGTATAGCCATGCTTGAGTTACGGCGATGGACTCGCCATCTGTCACGTTGGCACCTAAAATATATCTCTGGTGGAAAGTGGGTTTGTGGGTACTATCTATACACCAATGCCTTCCCCCTCCCCTTCACATCCTAAGATGATGTTTTGTGTCAGGTCGTATTCGCCACTCTCCTGGCCGTAGCCTCCGCCGCTCCTGGCCTGTACGGCGCCCCGCTGGCCGCACCCATCGCTCCCTGGGGCCATGGAATCGTTAGCGCCCCCTATGTCAGCGGAGTCGTGAAGACTGCTGTCCCTGTCGCCACTTCTTACGCCAACAGCGTCAGGGTAAGTTGGCAGCGTATACACCTTCATCTATATCAAACATTATGGTTATAACGGTGATATTAACTTCTGCACAGAATTGTGTTCCCCATTTATAAAGATAGTTGTAAGAACCATTTCAATTATACATCTCATCAGAAAAATCTAAACACCTTGCAAGCTCATGCTTTGTAATGATTATCAGAAAAATATAATTGTAATATTATTCACTATTAAACTACATTTGACATATATTCCTAAATATACACATTTTTTCTAATAATCCATACAAAACATAAACTTGCAAGGTTTAGATTTTTCCGATGAGAAGTGTATATGTTTATTTAATTATACCAAATGCTCGCAGATTGCCTCCCCCGCGTACGCCGCTCCTGCCTACGCCGCTCCTGCCTACGCTGCTCATGCCTATGCTGCCCCAGCCTATGCGCACGCTCCCATCGTAGCCGCCCACGCGTGGTGAGCGACAAGCTAACTGGCCCGCTCCCAGCCCTTCGAGCCATCACCACCAGGCTCCCGAATGTGCAACAGTCAACATCTACCACATATTTATTATAAAATATAGAACTTAAGGACATTCGATCAGGAAAGATTGGGGCAAAAAAATCTAGCTCACATGAGTTGGAAAGTTGTGCCATGGTTTGGAATCAATAAAATGCATTAAATTCAACGTAATGGTTTTAATTAAAGCCCGCAAAAAGTCATAGCCAACTATTTCCGGTAAAATATGTACGTTGAAATAAAAAATATCTAACACAGCTTACGTGATCTATAATGTCTATAGTATCCTCGATAAATCTGATTTGAAATTTAGTTTGATTCATATAACGTCAAATGCTGTATAATTTGCCATACATCGATAGTGTAATAAAGCAATTAGGTGTTAAGCAGTATTTTCTAGTAAGTCTTAACACACAATGGTCTCCAAAATAGTAGGCAGATGTTACAACATCTTTTCCCTGCAGAAAGATACGGCCAATTATAAAATGGCGAGTCGGCTGCCATGTGTCAACCACGCCTGAGCGTGTCATCTTCATCCCTTCCCATAAGTATTCCCGAAGGAGTAGGCTAAGGTGTGCAAAAGGGTATGCCAATGTGTGTACACCCAACACAAGTAAATTGGGGTGCCATTGTGACGCGATGGCGAGTCTATTGCCGTTTTCTCAAGCACAGTTATGCGTCTTTGAATTTCTCATGGTGTAATTAATCACTTCATTGTAATCAGTTCAGAAAAAACTCATTGTCAGAATTTAAACTTGCTATTTTTTGCGTTGTAAGCGACTCCTCAAGCCACACGGCCACCACGGCCCCTTGTTATATCATTAATTTGCTTCCGAAACGTTGTTTCCTTCACCGTATGCAAAGCATGTTTTCTTATGATGTAAAGTGTTTACTTGGAAACCAATCAACTTACACTTTGAAGTCGCCTGTTCCAAGAAAAGTATGAACAGAAATCAGGTCAATCTATTCAACCCGTACACACTATACATACTAACAACATTTTAATATTCTACTCGTGTTTGATTTCTTATGCTTAAAGTATAATCTCTGTGAGGATATAATGCAACTACTCAGTAAATTAAAACAGATCTTGTAATTATACGTTTAGTTGTTTTTAAAGCGTACCTAATGTATAAATCCTGGGTACTCCTGGGGACAATTAAACGCAGTTAAGATGCGTTACCTTAGAAAAACGTGTGGAATAACGGATTCGCAAATGGCGTAAACGAGAGCGTCCCTGAATAGAAGTATGAGCGTAGTAAGTTTGTTCAAATAGATATACAATGCAAATATCTATAAGAAGAAACAAAGACCACGGTCCATCAAGTCGATCGAACAATCAAGGACGGAATTATCAAGAGCATTCAAAACCAGCGAGCATGTTATAAGGTACTGATAAACATGAATGAAGTATTTGAGGCGATGGCGATGGCGATGGAGTGAATTTTACAAAGATATGTATGATGATGATGCCGCTGATCTACTCACAGAGCTGCCTCCAACAGAATCTGTCGAGGATCCTATAGCGGATAAAATAAGTATGGGAGAGATTGTAAGTGCGATAAGAAGTCTGAAATGTGGAAAGCTGCGGGAATAGATGGGATTACGGCTGAGATGATCAAGTACGGTGGACCAGCGGTCTGGGACGTCATCTATTTGCTATGCAATCTTTGCTGGGAAAAGGGTGATGTTCCGGACGACTGGAGGCGAGCAGTCATCGTGCCTTTCTATATAATAGACTGCTCAAACTACAGAGCCATCAGCTTGGTCAGCTTAGCTAGTAAAGTGTATACGAAGATCCTGACGATAAGAATGCAAGAGCGATCCGAAAGATTTCTCTGGGAATCCCAAGGTGGATTTAGACCAGGAAGAGGATGTATGGATCGAACCTTCTCGCTTCGCGGAATCGCGGAAAAGTTTTTGGATATTAACCAAAGGGTTTTCTGCGCTTTCGTCGACTTGGAGAAGGCATTTGATAGAGTCGTACGAAAGGAACTCTGGGACGTGTTGCCTGGATATGGAGTGGGCAGTTCCCTACTGCATGCCGTGAAATCACTCTATAGTGATAGCGGGGCGTGCGTTAGGGTTAATGGTGAGATGTCACCCTGGTTTGATGTGAAGTCGGGGTCAAACAAGGGTGTATCATGTCTGCCTGGCTGTTCATTATATATCTAGATAACTGTCTGAGAGCACTAAGAACGAACGGATGTGGAGTGAAAATGGGAAACTTAGTGGTCAACTGCCTATTATACGCCGATGACGCGGTTTTACTCGCGTCATCAGAGGGCGAACTGCAGTCACTAGTTACCATAATGAAAGTAGAATGTGAAAAGAAGGGGCTGCGCCTAAACGCTGGCAAGACTAAGGTTCTGGTATTCGAAAGAGATGAACAAGTGACCGAGTGCTATATCGGTAAATGGGCAAATTCTAGAGCAAGTGAATGAATTTGTATATCTTGGAAGCATGTTCACACGAGATGGAAAGTATGAAAAAGATATTGAAAGAAGGATAACTGCCGGAAATAAGGTGAATGGAGCCATGTCGGCGTTGATGGGCAGTAAAAGTCTGAGCAAGAATGCTCGAGTTGCTGTCCACAACGCGATATTGGCACCTACCTTATTGTATGGCAGCGAATCCTGGGTATGTCAGAGGAAGTATGAAAATAGCTTGAATGCAGTCGAGATGCGATCTCTTCGAAAAATGTGCGGCGTAACGATATTAGATCGAATCCGCAATGAAGAGATTCGCAAATCAACTGTCGTGAATGAGGGCGTGATTGTAAAGATGAAGAAAGGTATGTTACGTTGGTTTGGACACATAGAAAGGATCAGTGAAGAAAGATTGACGAAACAGATATACAAAGCAAAAGTGTGTGCAAGAAGAGGTAGAGGAAGGCCACGTTCCAACTACCTGGATCAAATCGATCGGACTCTCAAGAACGGGAACGTTAAGAGTACTCGAAACCGACGAGCATGTATGAAGAGACTGATGAATGTGGACGAAGCGAAAGAGGTATGTAAGTCTAGAGAGAACTGGCGCTCTATACTCTCTGCCTACCCCGTTAGGGACTTGGCGTGATGATATGATATGATATGATGAAGTATTTGAGGGTTGAAAGTTTTGAGAGAACTGGCGATGTGAGGGACTGGACGTGATAGAATGTATGAACATACTTATGTACAGTTAGAAGGCGAAAAAAACAGGTCAGTATTTATTATTCTGGGGGGTTTTATCATAAATGAGATTGACTAAGTATTATAAAAATATTTAAGCTCACTCTATTAATGCTTAAATGAGGCAATTCTCAGATCTTTCGCAGATTTTCGCTTTACGCACATACAGATTGATTGTATGACATGTGCATATATATCTATATCTATATAACTCAAAGGTGATCTATTAACGCACAGCCCAAACCACTGGACGGATCGGTCTGAAATTTGGCATGAAGGTAGATGTTATGACGTAGGCATCCGCTAAGAAAGGATTTTTATTAATTCTACCCCCAAGGGGATGCAATAAGCCATGAAAGTTTGTATGAAACTTTGACAATTTTAAACCGATCGGGCTGAGACTTTGCATGCATAAAGCTACTATGACGTAGGCATCCCCTATAAACACACACACACACATCCAAAATAAATAAATACTGCGCAAAGTCACTATCCCACGCGGACGTCGCGGGCACAGCTAGTATATATATACATTATACGTATACTTACAGCTCGTATCTCAATGATACTGAATATAAAGGTTGTCTTGGGGTGGATAATGTCAATATAATAAGTGGTTATCTAAAGGGCAGACACTCGGACACTTGACGCTTCCACGCCAGTCAAGTAGAGTAAATACAAGCTCCATATAGGGACCGTCAGATTCCGCATACCGCTGTGTGCTGTCAAGCATAGATACAGATTAACTAGAGTTGAGTCACTAACTACTACGCTGTATCAAATAAATGTGTCTTGTCAATCTTTTGCTTGATTTATGACTTTTATTAGGGATAATTTACACACAGTATGAGTCCGAAAATGTGCATGGTACGGAAGCACTATGGCTATCATAGTTCATTATTTATTGTTTTAGGTTCATGTTATTAACAGTACACATATTAAAACATTGCAATCAGATTACTCAAATAGCTATAGTCTTATTATATGATGTATCAATAACGTTTATATATGTATAAATTAACATTCACTCTATATTGCTACATATAAGTTTGATAACGTATATAATATAATTTGTCTTTGTATGTACTAAAATAAATTGAACTGGAGCTAGAGTAAAAGCAAATATTTGTGTTGATATATTTCGAACGCCCCAAGCGACATCGAACTTGCGATCTAAAGCTCAGCAGCAAAACCTTTGACCATTATACCAAACGGCTGTCTATTCTAGAAAGCATAAATATATAACGTTCTGACGCACACATATCAAATCAAGAATATTCTCATCCTATGCAAAGTAGAGTCCCAGTTAGCTCAAAGGTTTCAAAATTATGTTTTACCAAGGCGTATTATCAACTCTGCGGATATCGAGGCGAAGCCTACGCCCAGAAGCTCAGAGAAGTGGTATGAAAGCGCGCCCAAGGCCGAGAGAACCTTAACATTTGCTGTATCGGACGCCACAAAAAATAAACACCTTTAAATAATAGCTTTAAAGACTTATCCGCTTCTATATATTATTAAAACGACAATTGAATGCGCTCCTTTTATAATTACTTTGATACAGTATCTGTCTTAAGCTTACATACAATCTGATGCGATCATGGTCAACAAGATTGTGACATTTTGAATACGAATATCTTAGGTGTAAAAATAAAAACAATACATTGTATACTTTTGTATACAGCCAAGGGTGAACATTTGGTCGGAGTCACTGACCGTAACGGAGTGGCTGTGTTGGCAGTATTAATAATTAATGACTTTACGGATGACTGTTTAAAACTCTTTGCCACTATGTCTTTTATTATTTCCCTACATTAGCACCTATTTACATATTCCTCGTAACACTTACGCTTAATCTTAAATACAGTATTACAACTGTGACATAACTTTGTCATAATTTTTTAAGGTTTTCAATAAAATTATTTTGAATATTATTTTGACCTATTCACCGGTCGCGAATAACAAATTATTCAATCGACCATGGATTTATTTTATTGTATCGTTGGTCGCTTACGAGTGAAAGCAATAGTTGTCAAAATTGCATATCACTTACAGCAACAATGTTACAGAAGGTACCTTACTAGAACTTACCAGAAGGTGAGACAAATAACACCCTCTTATTGCCTTCAACGTTACAGATGCACACGATGCATATCGAGACACATTAGCTATTGCTATTACTTTAAGGCGACGGTCAACATTTACCATCACGCGGGGCATCTAATACAGCATAGGTCTCACATTATGGCTACAATTTCCCTGGAATGTACAAACGTCTGAAATGTCCAAACGGTGATGGATTAACCCTCATTGGTTGGCACCTAAAATATGACTTATGCGAAACCGGGAGTTGTTACATTTCTGGCGACCTTAACATAAGAATAATTCAATAAAACTTCTTTGGCAAAATATCAAAATAAAAAGGCCGCCTTAAACATCTCTGTAAGACATTAGCTCACTTCTCTACGCTACAAGAACCATTTACTATTCCTAGGGCCCTATTTTCACTTACACAGTTCTTACCAATTGGTTTCCGTTGTTAAATTGTACAAACAAACAAAAGAACTCAATTGCGCATTCATAATATCATTAGTCAGGAAAATGAACAAATCGTAATAAAAAAAATTCTAAATATTTAGTAGGACAGTTGAAGATTCTTTAATTGTTTTAATGTTATTATGTAAATACAAAATCCGATTCTAAATAGTCTAATTATGTCAAGTCTTTGTCTGTACTACGACATAAACCATCGAATAATTACGTTCCTAACAATTAGGTACAAAACATTAGATAAATAATAATTTCCTTAAGTAATCTATTTGCACGTTTTGTAATGTTTATTAATATTACATCAGCAAATATTTGCTTGCCATTCGCGCAGGCTGAAGTAAAATCTTATTTTACAACGCGATGACTAAAACTCGTTGAACTTGACTTTCATTTCAGAAACATCGGGAGTATAAATACATTCGCGAATCAAAAGAAAGCATCAGTTAATCCTTATTCCCTCGTCGTTCACATCTGAGCTAACACAGACCACGATGAACTCGCTGGTGGTGTTGTTGTCCGTAGTAGCGCTAGCCGCAGCCAAGCCCTCTGGTCTTCTCGATCATGGATTCTTGAGCTACTCGGCGCCCCTAGGCTACTCTACACCTCTGCTTGCCACTGGATCAGCAGCAGTGTCGTCCCAGTCCCGGCTCGACATCAAGACTTCCCCGGCAATCGTGTCCACCGCAGCAGTTGCACCCGTCGCTCGTACTGTGTTTGGTGCCCCAGCAGCCATCGCCACCCCCGTGGCCTACGCCGCTCCTGCTGCCATCGCTGCCCCCGTAGCCTACGCCGCTCCTGCTGCCATCGCCGCACCCGCCGCCGTCTCTCACCAATCTCGCGTGGACATCAAGTCTTCCCCAGCTGTGATCACCACCTCTGTGAGTGCGCCGGTTGCCCGCACTGTTATCGCCCAGCCCGCTGTGTACTCCGCGTCGGCCGCTGTTGCTGCGCCCGCGTTGTACTCTGCCCCTGCCGCTATTGCCGCGCCCGCGTTGTACTCTGCCCCTGCCGCCATTGCCGCACCCACAGTATATTCTTCTCCCGCCTCTGCATACTCTGAGCAATCCCGTATCGACATCAAGTCCACTCCGGCTATTACCAGCACCGTAGTGGCATCTGCTCCTGTTGCTTACAGTGCTTACAACTCGTACAGCGCTCCTATTATCTCCGGTTCATTTGCCCCCACTTACTTGAAGACGGCCGCGATTTCTCCACTGGCTGCCGCCACTACTTTAGTAAACTCTGCAGACTGCGCCACTGGCATCCTCGGCGCCCCCGCTGTTCCCCTCGACACTCCAGAGGTAGTCGCTGCGCGCACTGCACACTTGGAGGCAAAGGCTCTGGCTGATGCTCACCTGATCCGCAAGCGTTCCGTCTTAGCAACGGCCTCCGTGCTATCATCGCCCTTCGTGTCAACGTATGCTGCCCCCGTTGTCTCCACTTACGCCGCCGCGCCTGTCGCGTACTCCTCTCCACTAGCCGTATCCGCGCCCCTCATCACCAAGACCTACAGTGTGCACCCATGGTGAGCGCTACTACAGCAACGAGGAAATCAATTTCCTCGGTTCAGAAATGACGAACGACTGATCGAAATGGCTTGTAAATAAAAAATTATTCGAACGATATTTTATGTATTTCTTTATAATTTAACCTTTAACCTATTATATAATAATAATATAATAATAATACCTATTATATATTTAATATAATACTGTTTGTTGGTTCAAGTTACTAACATCTGCAAGTCCGTAATATCTGATATAAGCAAACAGTATAACTTAAATAACGAACTCCATCAGGATCTCATTTTTGAATGGCCGGCAAAACTATAACTTGGAACTCAAAAGATGGCGAAGACTAAGGAAATTACCATATCCGAAAAATAATCTTACTTAATTTTTCAGTTAGTTTCTTAGTCAGTGATTCAGCACTAATTTGGACAATCACTATGTCAGATGTCAGCAGACAGTTCCGAGTGTTTTTTTTACAAAGGAGCAAACTAACAAAAAATCATAAAGTCACAAAGTATGCACAACTAATTATTATACAAATATATTATTCCAGTACAGAAAAAGCCAGTACCAGTATAAAAAATTACTCATATTCTTAAATTGCAAAGGCCACTTGGTGTGTGATTGAGGGCTATTAAAATATCAATTCACATTTATCACCGTATCAAATTTACACTCATTGTAATGACAATTCTTAAACTAAAAATACAGATATCCTTACATTTATAGGACGGTCAGTCTTGGCAGCACACTGGTTGTTTTTCCAAAAGGTTTATAGTTATCAGAGAGATTAGAACTTGTGTGTTGTGCTATATAACATTAAATTCTAATCTATACTAATATTATAAAGCTGCAGAGTTTGTTTGTTTGTTTGTTTGTTTGAACGCGCTAATCTCCGGAACTACTGGTTGGAATTGAAAAATTATTTTTGTTTTGGATAGTCCATTTCTCGAGGAAGGCTATATAACATCACGCTACGCCCAATAGGAGCGAAGCATAGATGAAAAATGTTGCAAGAACGTAAAAAAATATTCCTTTTCGAGAGCTTCCGTTGCGTGCGCTGCGTAAACGGTTTAAGTTACGAAAATATTATGTATGAGGGAATTATTCCTCTTTAAAAGTTCTAAAAAAAAGTCCACGACAGCATATGTCTATCTTTTAATATTGACTCACTATAACCTTTTTTATGGCAATTAAGTCCGCGATGGGCCATTGATATAATATGGGCTCCTAAACAGCTCCTAAACGACAGCTAGTGCATCATAATTTTAAAATATGTAAAATAGTAAGAGCTGTGGTAAGAGGTATCCAAAAGGATCAGTTGCCTGCAACCCAAAGATTATTGAAGTTTTAATCCCGAGTATACAAATGAGTTTTTCCGAACTATTTTTTTTTTATTATACAACAAGTGTGGCAAACAATATACAAATAAACAATACACAAATACGACCCATCCGATGGAAAACGGATACCGCAGCCTATTTACGCTTACAATACCGAAGTATCCCTTGCGCGTTGCTACTCTGTGTTCGGAGAGTTATACAGTGATAAATCATATCATGAGCTTTACCGTGAAGGATAACATCAAGGGGAAATTTACAAGTAACTAATAGACGTATGTATGTAAAGTCGAGCTTGAGAAACGACGATGAACTGGCTTTCTGCCAAGTCGGCACCTTAATTATCTCCGGTAAATCGATGGTGTGATTGTAAAGATAAAGGCATGTTACGTTGGTGTGGACGTATGTATAGAAAGGATGAGTGAAGAAAGAACACAAAGATTGCTGAAGTTCGAATGCCGACTGCAGCAATGAGTTTTTCTGAACTTAAGTACAGTGATTAGTCACACTACGAGCTTTATGGTGAAGGAAAACATCGAGAGGAAACCTGCATACGTCTGAGAAGCAATTCAAAGGCGTATGTATACTTGTGCTTGAGTAACAGCATTGGACTCGCCATCTTTCACGTTGGAATCTAAAATATATATCTGGCAGGTCTGCAACCTAACCTATACACCTGCCTACACCTTCGGGGACCTTTGTGGCAAGGCCTGAGGATATATTATTATACATATTAAAATCCTACATTGAACCGTCACGCGAGCAGTGGTTCGGTGTGACAATGGTGTAAAAGTACTTTACTAATTTCTCTTTAATTCTAATTAGTACTTCACGAATAAATTTATCCTTATTTAGAAATTATAAGATTTTTGTGAGGCTTACAGAATATGAAAAACTAACTTTGTTTAAATTTTAATACTTTATATGCAAGCCCAGGATCAAAATGGAAAGCGAATTCATTTCCCCTCAAACTGAGTAATTCTTAACGAATACGTAAAGACAAATTCGCTAGTAAAATATAAATTAACTTATCAAAATTCACGGCAAGTTATTAGAATTTTAAAGTATTCGCATTGTTGATTATTAGTAAGTATTTTATGCATAATTACACAGTACTACTTGATACTGGTTCAACACAATTTGAAGGCCAATAGCGATGAAACTTTTAATTGAAGTGGATTACTTCAATAATGTCACAGGGAAGAATTTTGTTTTTATATACATTTTTTTTTCACCACTTAAATCACAAAGTAATTATATAAAATTATTTTTGAATTGGATCTTATGTGTAACTATTTATTGTCCAACAAAAACATGGCGGAAGCTTTCATTGACAAAAAATATTTGTGTAGGTATTGCAACGACATTAACGAAGTGTCCAACTTGAAATAACAAAATGTAGTAAGTACGAGTTAGTAGTTTGAAGGTTATTATGTAGCATTAGCTTCGGAAATGAGCAGAACCGGTATAAAAGGATCCGAAACCGTGAGTTGAGCATCAGTCTATCGGATTCTTCAGATCAGACAACAACACAGACCACAATGTTCAAGCTGGTGGTGTTGCTTTCCGTGGTGGCAATGGCGGCGGCCAAGCCCGGCTTGTTAGCGCCTCTGTCGTACAACGCAGTGGTACCCGGCGTCAGCTCTCTGTCCCAGTACAGCTCGAGCGTGGTGCACGGTTCACCTGCAGTCTACGGTTCGCCTGTCGTCTACGGTACCCCTACCGTGTACAGCGGCGTATACAACAGCCCCGTGGTCTCCTCTGCTTTGGTAGCCCCCGGTGTCGCCGCTCTCTCCCAGGCCCCTAACTCCCCCGCCGTGGTGCTGGATGCCGTTAACGGAGTACCCCTCGACACTCCTGAGGTCGTCGCCGCTCGCGTCGCTCACTACCAGGCCAAGGCTCTCTCCGGTGTACACCACCTGCACAAGCGCTCATTGGTCGCCCCCGTCCCATACAGCTCCGTTGTATCTCCCCTCGCCTACTCCGGTTACCCCGCTTACTCCACGCCCTTGGTGTCCGCCTACTCTGCTCCCGTGGTCGCCTCGCCCCTGGGTTACTCCACTTTATACCCCAAAGCCTACAGCGTCCACCCCTACTAAACCAAAACCCTCAATCCCGGAAATATTTGTTTGATTCAAATGTATATTATTACATTAATGAGCACTGCCGAAATAAACTAATTTTAGTTTGAAGTTATTCTATTCATTTACCATTTTTTTTAATGCAACCTGCTACGTGAATAAAAAAAATGATAAGTATGAAACCGACATTGAAATAAAAACAATGGCAATTATGTTTATACCTATATTCATTGCAATCAATAAGTCAAATTTTAGCTAAAAAATATATTAGTGAGCCGTGGTGGCGGAGTGGTTCGAGCAGTTGCCTGCGACGCAAAGGTCGCAAATTCGAATCCCGACTGTACCAATGAGTTTTTCTGAACTTAAGTACAGTGATTAGTCACACCACGAGCTTTATGGTGAAGGAAAACACCGAGAGGAAACCTGCATACGTCTGAGAAGAAATTAAAAGGCGTATGTATAGTCGTGCGTACAGATGGCGAATCCATCGCCGTCACTCAAACGTTGGCACCTAATATACCTCTGGCGGAAAGTTGGTGTGTGGGTAGTACCTATACACCTCTGCCTACCCCTTCGGGGACCCTTGTGGGAAGGCGTTAGGATATTATTATTATTATTATTATTATAACAATATATTAGTAAATGTTATTCTCGTTAAATAACTATTACCTTATTGTAGGTTTAAGAAATAGGGTTCATAAATGAAAATCCGATTAATGCCTCATTAAACTCTATTTAAACAAACAAACACATTCAGCCATACAATTTAAGCGCCTAATTAAATTTCACCATAAATAAATTACGTTACCATTATTCTGTAGGTAATCAATTTCAGGTAGTTATGTAACACGTGACTTAATAATGTCCGAAGTCGTGATGGCTATGTCCATGATGGTCGTATCCGTAGTGTATGGATCCTGCGACCAGAGGCTCATGGAGTAGAGGCGCGGCGTGGAGCACTGGTGCTACGATTGGCTTAACTATGGCCACAGCCGGTGACTGATGGATATCAAGGCGAGACTGATGTGACACAGCCACTGGAACGACGTGGGCAACGTGTGCGATGGGTGCCACGTGACTGAAATGTGCCGCGTGGCTCCCATGACCGAAAGCCTCTACCAAATGTGGAGATCTTTTCTCTAAGTGATGGCCTAGACCCTTACTGACCAGACCGTGACCCAATAACCCATGATCACCGATTCCACCATGACCCCCGAGTCCCGAAAGGCCGTATCCGCCTAATGCACCAAGCCCATGTCCACCGAGTCCACCAAGTCCACTAAATCCGTATCCGTGAAGTCCACTAGGTCCATGTCCTAGACTGCCAAGTCCATGTGCACCCAAGCTGCCATGTTCATGTCCTCCAAGTCCACCAAGCGCATATCCGCTATGTCCGCCTAGTCCATATCCACTGTGTCCAACCAATCCGTGTCCATCTCCACTGATTAGTCTATGTTCTCCGAGCCCACCAAGTCCATGAACTCCTGCCAACGGTGTATGATGAGCTATAGCTGGCACGACAACGGCTGGCAATACAGCGTGCGCCCGACACAGGGTAAGACACGACAACAATACCACAAATACCAACATCTTGCTATATCTCTTATCAACAACTATGTTTGACTGATAGTTAGAACTGAAGGACCACCTTCTTATACCATGGCTAGTGATTCAGAGTGACAGGATCAATTCTAATAATAAATTCGTTATGCTCTTGAGCACTGTGATTGTAACAAAAGCTACAATAGACGGTGAGTTTTTTATTGATTGGAAATAGAATAAGAACTAAACGGCTTAGTGGAAAATGTTATTTTTTTCCAGTTCCTAAAAATAAGCTTAATAAGTGCTTTCTGAACATGTCCTATATATAGTTGCAACATTGACATAACAATATTATACTAATATAACAATATAGTTAGCGCCCACTTCCGGCTATTAATATTTTTATACATATAACAATAAAAACACACGTACGCTGAAATAATTCAGTTTAAAAATATTTTGGTGAGTTAAGTGTATCTGAAATGGATGATAAAATTAAGATAATTTTACATACTTGTACTATGCAACAAGTCAGGCCAGTGCCCTGAGGGCTACGCACAATGACGCAACGGCTTGCCCAATCGTGACCCAGAACTTGAACTCGTTGCGCTCGCGCAGCCGTCGGCGCATCAAATACCGTTATACTAATAAGTATAAAACTACGAGTCATTTGCCGCATGCCATAGTCAAGGTTCAACATGATTACATTACTTGTATTTGTGAGTGTGTTCATCAGTGCAGTGCGCGCTCACCTGGCGCCTATAATATTTGCCGCTCCCAGTGCCGTTTCTCATCAATCTCGCATCGACATCAGGCATAGTCCTGGTTTTATTTCAGAACCCTTTATATATAGTCCTGTGGCTACTGTATACGCAACACACCCAAAAGCCGAAATATTAAAGGAATCATTCCTTACGCCAGTATTGGCTGCTGATACAGTTATAACACCAGTAGCACTGAGTTTCTTTCATAATTTGCCCCTATCGAGAGCTTTAGAACATCCTATATCCCTGGGAGCTGCGTTAAATGATGATACGAGCATTCAAAATGATCCAATTATTGAAGATATAAAATTAGATACAAATCCGAGTAAAGATTTTGAAGACAGGAATATAGAAATATCCACAGCAATAATTGAAGAATCGAGAACTGAGCGCCAAGATAAACATATGGAATACGCCCAGGACGGCTAGATGTACATTTTGTTATAGTATAATTATTAGAAGATCCAGTAAAGCCAATTATAAAGGTTGACAATACCATTACCAAATACTGTGAAAAGTGATCTACAATTGTAAAATACATTTTTGGATACCAAAATCCTCCTCAAGCCTTTAAAGAGTCCGTGTTTAATAATCATCATAATAATAATGCGGCTGCTATCCACTTAAAGAACAACTTGATAGAAATTTATGAAAACGCTTGAATCAAATCAGCAAATCCTAATAGACCTACGACGGTCGAGCAGGTAGCCCTCGAATTTAGTTCAGGGCTAGCCTTCAATCCAAGGACTTGAGACGAACCAGTGAATACGTCCGGGGTCAGTGTTTTCAAGGTAGACTCAACTCGCTCGTAATAAAGTCCATAACATTTTTAAATTTAGAGATATCAAATTCTTGATTGACCTACTGTATAAAGTAAACAAGTCATGTTATTTCATACAGGCTACCTGTACCTATACATGTTTGAAATATTTTAAAATATATACATTAAAGTTTAAAATAATATCACTGTTTAATTTTACCCACAGTTATTTTCCTTGGAAGTTTTATACCCTTTTTATGTATTATATGTCTTCAATATTTCCTAAAAGGGTCTCTGAAGAGGTAAGCAGAGGTGTAGGTATAGCTCCACGTTACTACCTACCACTCTTATATACGGTCATGTAAACATAGTGGAAAAACCAGGTGTGCGCCTATAAGATAGCTATAGGGGTAGCATAATGTTGAACGCACTACCCTACTGCCACCACAGCGCCTTCTAGAACATACCCCTATTATTTTTTCCTCAGCTATCTAACCATGTGCTACACAACAGAATTGGCACATGAAAAATATATTTGTCCCAGTTTTACGTATGTAGTATGTTCCAAAACAAATATTTTTCATAACATGTTGGCGCTGTTAATATGTACTATCATACCAAATTAGAGTTCTGTAATACCGGCTCGGAGCTAACCCGCGGACGCGTGGACAGACAGACGGACATGGTGAACTATAAAGGTTGATAATTTACTACGGAACCCTATAAATAAATGTATGTGTGATAGTCTTCTATGCACTTTTTAGAATTAATCCGTATTATGAATACGCCAACAAAGTTTCCTAGCTCAAACGGGAAAAATAACTCCCTAGATAGGTAGCTGCAGAACACCACCTAGTGTGCCGTTCAGCCGATCGCATTGAAATTTGCGTGGCATTGCAACGCATGCCAGATTCAGCCTGTTAAGTACATACAATGTATGTACCACCTATAAAACAAATGCCATGCGACGATACACATGGTATCATCTGTATCATATGTGTAACGGCTGATTAAAAAACATTAATTCGAAACCAAGACATTTAAAAGCTTTTCTCTTCACAACATTGTTTACGACAGTGTTAATATAAATTACAAGTATGAAAAGTTGATATGACATTAAGTATGCGCTATAAAATTACATATCTGCTACAGTCATACAAACCATTGCAGGTCCATTGAATTATAAAATCAAAGAATTGTGTATACCTACATGTTGCACAACACAGAATACTGTTGGTGAGATTGAAAATGATCAATGAATTAATTTCAATGGATGATTATTTTCTAAACCGGATGCTGTATATCCTCACGCCTTCCCACAAGGGTCCCCGAAGGGGTAGGCAGAGGTTTAGGTAATACCCATCCATTCCGTATTTGGCCAGCTGGTGACTTAAAAATTAAATGGTTCAGGACAATATTCTAGGTGTAAAAAAGTACAGTATCTGACGCAGAAATTCTTTATTTTTAGAAATGTATCCAGATGATTAGAGTGCATGAACTGTCTAATGCATGCAAATGTTTTAAAAATTTCCTAATGAGCTTAATTCGATTTGAGCATGTAAACATTTGTTCTCAAGTCATTACATTCACTTTGCGATCACGACGGGTCCACCGATAACGCTAGGGTACAGATAAGGTGACGGATAGCCAATGGGAGAAACTTGGTTCAGGTCAAAACGGGAAGTGTGCGAGTACGCGGCGGGTGCCAAATAAGTGCTTAACAGGGGAGCTGAACGCTTCTTGATCAGATGGGCGGAGTACGCAACGGGGTGAGATAAGACAGGCGATGTGGGGATGTAATGGGAACCGGCGGCGTACGAGGTCAACAGTGGGGCGCTATATGTGGCGGGTGCGATCCATGGTGTGCTCAAGACTCCAGGCGACCTCTTCTTGATCAGATGCGTAGTGGAATAAGTCAATGGAACAGCAGGCAGGACAGAAGTGGTCGGCACGGCGAATGACGACGATACTACTGGTCCAGAAGCCAAGTAGGTATTCGGCTGAATATATCCCAACGGCCATTGCGGGGAACGCTTCTTGATGAAGTGTGTGTAGGGGCCGGCAGCGTTGTAGATGAGTGGAGCTGGTTGAATGACACTGCTGGCCGTTCTGATGTAGCTAGTAGACGGGCTCACGATGGTCGAGTAGCCTGCCCAGGGAGCGCTCCAGGCTACTCCAGGCTCGGGCTCAGCCACCGCCACAGCAAGAAAAGCGCACAACACTAGCTTGTACATTGTAGTCTGTGTTGTTCGATGAGACAACTGATGCTGGATAATGGGTGGCATCATATTTATAGAAAGAAATCACTGAAGCTAAGGGCGATCTCGTTTTGCAAACCGGTGCATAGCGGCCGTCCAGGAAGCTGGTATTTACTCACCAAGGTCGCCCAGCCACAGTGGCTAGTTCATCACAGGTCTGACCGCCTTACATATTTTCATACCAATGAGAAAATAAGTAAACAAAGCAACTGCACCAATGGAAGGCCAATTGAGTGGTTACAATTTATACGATCTACATTAATGAATACATTGTAATACAATTATCATTACAATAAAGTTCTTCGTGTGCTTGAGTTAACACACAATAAAAGGAACCATTCGATGGGGATATTCATAAGAATATTTTCAAACTGGCATTCTCGTGCAATATTATACAGGCTGAAATAAACCGGAAGAGTAATGCCTCCAGCGCTCTAGAAAAAACAATTTTGTGGCATATGAAAAACTTTTTACTTGTAAAACTTTCATAAGTACAGATTATATGTAAATTGATTTTGGTCTCTCATAACAGATGTTTGAGCCCTGTTGAGACTAATGTATGCTCTGTCCTTCCAATCAAAATCCAAAAAGTTATGGTTATTGTTCTTCACTGGAGGTGACTGTCGGATCAACTGTCAGACACAATATTCACTTATTTTTTAGAAACTATACTAACGCCTACGCTTCTCTAAACAAAGCTCATAATTATCACACCGTACAACTGATACCGAACGTTATGGGCGGTATCGTGACTGAGCGATTGATTCTCTTCTCTGGGCATTGTTGCAAGTTTGACTGACTGAGACGCTTGAGGTCGCGGGTTCGATTCCACTGAGGGCAGATATTTGTGTGATAAACACGAGTATTTCTACCTTAGTCTTGGATGTCCCATGTTTTTACGTATATATCTATCTATATACTTGCACTACTACATTACTTACTTGCCTAGTTACATTAATACAAGCTTTGCTGAATTTGGGGCAATGTCAATTTGTGTGGAAGCCGTGGTTGCCGAAGGGTTCGACAGCCTACGACACAAAGATCGCAATTTCGCATCCCGACTGTTCCAATGAGTTTTTCTGAATCTTAAGTACAGTGATTAGTCACACCACAAGATTTCATGTCACGAGCGGTGAGGCGTATGTCTATACATCCGCCTTTCGTCTTGAGCAACAAGAACTTTACAAGAACAAAGACTTAAAATATATCTCTGGCAGATTTCTACACCTATACACCTCTTCCTACCCCTTCGGGGCCGCTTATGAGAAAACATTCGGCTATATGTGTAAAATCATGTTTATAATGAAGCCTAAAAATATTAAGAAAATAAATTATTCTTACCCAGGATTGAATTTGGTTGTCACCCAAAATGTGTTTTGTCTACACCTACCAAGAAATTCAACGGCGTAGGGCGTCTACAGGGAAACGAGAATTATTTGTTTACATTTCTGTAAACATTACACCTCATTAAAACCATGCATGTGTACGAATAGATCTATAGATATTTCAACTCGTGTGATAATTAGATAAAGTTTACGAATTTCCCTCAATATAAATTAAACCTGGAAACCCAAGGGATTTAAAGGGTTAAGGTTCGAGCAAAGGTACTAATAGGGTTAATAGCCAGGTGCCCATTTGCTTAAATTTAATGTTGTTTCCTTCTCGTGTGCAGTGAAGTCAATTCACGCTCTACAACGATATTAAGGACGCCTCCTCGTCGAAGATTACTCAGACGCGATTGGGAACGTATTGCAAGCACTCCTATAATATCAAACGACTAAAATATATAGACCTTCGTTTGTTTGAATAGCTTGCACCAATCAAGTCGATATTATACTATTCCGATTTTTGTATGTAGGTGCTTTCACATAAACTCGGCACACTTAATCATTCCAGATGTCTGACTATTATAAGACCGGGGATAATCCCCGCTTAATGCTCGTAATATTACCGTCACACCTTTCCACAAGTCTTCCCACCGTAAAGCTTGTGGTGAGTCTAATCATATTGTTAGTATACAAGTGGTCTGAAGAAGATTTCACTGGATATAATCATCAAGATCATCATAAAATAACGAGAGCATACTATAAAATACTGTGTATATTTGTTTAAAGGAATCTTGCACAACCTGTATAAGAGCACACATATGCACATACTCAGAATACATGATATGCATAATTATAGCTGCATATCGGTACACTGACAAATAAATCAGTATTATTACTCTACTCAATACTTTGAAGTGTCAACCGTCTGATACGATGACAAGCTTAAGTGAAATAATTGGCATTAATAATAATGGCACAAAGTATTGTTTTGAATACGAAGAAGTAAATGAACTTTGTGAAGCAAAAGTTGTCCTTTCATGGTCAACGATGTGTTCCGGGGACGCCTATTGGACTATCTTTTTATGATGCAAGTACCTATATAAACAAGGTGCAATTCTGTAAAGGTATCAGTGTTTTCGAGACGAGAATAACCAACACAGACCATTTACAAAATGATGAAACTGGTGGTGTTGTCCTGCTTGGTGGCGGCGGCGTCCGCTGGAGCGTTGGCGCCCCTCGCCTTCACCGCGCCCCTCGCCTACACGGCGCCCCTCGCCTACACGGCGCCCTTCGCCTACTCCGCGTCGCTGCTGGCGCCCTCCAACTACCGCGGCCCGCTGTCCCTGGCACCTGGCCAGCCCGCCAACATCCTTGGCGCCGACGGCAGGCCCCTGGACACCCTCGAGGTCAACTTGGACCGCTCCGCCCACCTCACCGCCAAGGCCCTTGACAACGCTGGCATCCACCTGCTCAAGAAGCGATCCGCTCCTCTGATCGCTCCCTACGGCAGCATCGCCGTCGCCCGCTCGCCACTGATCGCCCCCGCCACCTACGCGTACAGCGCGCCCATCGCTACCAGCCACTTCGCTCCCTTATCCTACTCTGCTAACCACGTATACGCCACAAACTGGTGAAATGTGACAAAACTCAAAAACGATCTCTACATAAAGCACTAGAAATAAAAAGATTTATGAACAGACATTTTGTTTTAACCCTCATTAAAAAGTATTATTTAAACACACATACAAACTGACGGCAAGAGTCTCGCCTCCTCTCCATATTGGCTAATCATTTGTGAACTATATATCATAAAGGACCTTCACTTCCTTCCGTCCCTTCAGGACCCTAACGATGACAATGTTACTTATGGGTATATTCTACCACTTATAATTCGTCAAGCATTTGTCGGATTGTTTGACACAATTAACTCAAACACGCAGGTATATGTAGTACTAGAGAAACGGTAATCGACTCGTCATCAGTCATATCACACCTAAATAAGGCGCTAGGAAGGGGTTTTGGTCACCACTGCCTACTCTTTTAGAGACATTTATGGGAAGTCACGCCTTCAATATTACAGTAAGAAGTACAGAGGATTGCTTTCTCGTACTGACAGATTTCAGCTTAGCTTTTTTTTAGATCTCTCAAAACAATGGTAGTGAACGTATTCGTACAGGTAGCAAGGTTATCAGAAAACCACAATATTTTTTGCCGACCATATCATGACGGTGAATTGCGCCTATCGGTAGACTGTATAAATAGTAAACAAGGACAAATTCATGGTTAATTGGACAGGAATGTATTTTTTCCTGATATTCCAAATTCAAATAATGATCTATAAATGATTATAGTTAGGGAAAGTACCCATACTGTGTGATCAATTATTTTCAATTTTTTATCCCCCTCTCCCCCCTCGGTGATCCACCCGTGGAATTCTCTAAGCCCCTCTCCCCCACATCGAGTTTTCACAGACATATGGTTTTAAATAATTTTATGCAAACAAAAAGTTAAATTAATATTTTGGAGAACGTTTGTCTTTATTTATACGGCGCTTGCCGCGTGACGCCTAGAATGCGTGCATACCTTTTATTTATTAGAAGTGGGTATACTTAGCTGTAGCTCGCAAAAGCGTGAGATTTTTCTAGGGGATATTAACTACGTGTCGAAAACCGAAGCCCACCCCCTCCTGTGACTTAGTGTGGTATTTCCTAGACCCCCTGCCCCATACCCGGTCACTTAGTATGTGTACATTCCCTTATGTTTATTTTTTATCGTAACCCTAAGTAATAATTGAGGTTTAATTTTTAATATTCTGAATGTGAAATGATTTCAGTTGCTTGTTACGCATTCACGTTTTAATTATTGAAGTGATAATTATGAAATTATACATATACCGTGTCAGGGATAGAAAAAGCACTCGGTCCTTTTATACCGATCTAGCTTTACTTTACGGCCTAACCCGCATATTTGATTATATGGCAGCTTTTTTCAGGTTTAGATGAAAATATAAGGCAGAACCTTCGGCATACCCAATAACACGAAAAAAAGTTCCTGAAACACGATCGCAACGCCACCTACCGGGTCCAGTTGTGAATCCTGATCATTCTTGAATCCATTTGAACTTCATTTTCATTTGAAATCCATTATTTTCATCAAAATCAGCCGAGCCTTTTTGAAGGAGTTCAGCCACACATACTGAAAAAATTTATACATAAACTAGCTGTCCTGCCCAAATTCGCTTGGGAGGAAAAATAAAAGTTACGGAACCAGTGGCGCCACCTATCGGGTCCAATTGTGCATCTAAACCATTCTCGAATCCACTTAAACTTACACAAAAACATAAAAATCGGTCCAGGCGTTCAATGACTAACCACGGTCTCAAAAATTATATATAATAAATAACTTCTATAATATTAGCTATAGCAGTGGTGGCCGAGTGGTTCGAGCAGTTGTCTGCGACACAAAGATCGCAAGTTCGAATCCCGACTGTACCAATGAGTTTTCCTGAACTTAAGTACAGTGATTAGTCACCCACGAGCTTTACGGTGAAGGAACACATCGAGAGGAAACCTGCATACGTCTGAGAAGAAATTCTAAGGCGTATGTATAGTTGTGCTTGAGTAACGGCGATAGACTCGCCATCAATCACGTTGGCACCTAATATACCTCTGGCGGAAAGTGGGTGTGCGGGTATTACCTATACACCTCTGCCTACCCCTTCGGGGACCCTTGTGGGAAGGCGTGAGGATATATTATATTATTATGAGGAAATTCAGAAAAAACTACAATCCACGTCGCAGGTTTTCTGTATAGATAATGTATGTAATGTTTATCAGTTAAGATTGTAATTTATTTTTTGCATTAGAATAAATAAATTTGATATCAGTTTTTTTTTCTCCGAAGGGCCTAGTGTTGTAGTGGTTTTAATCAATTAACCCGAAATGTCGATCCAAAAAAAAAAACGGTGATATCTACAATATAATTTTTTTCAGTATTGGAAACGCTACATATTACACGCTACGATTACCATAGCTAATTCTTAAACCCGCAAGGATGTAAGACATAGGAATATTAGTGCAAGAGGTATGCTATTCTAGAAAGAACTAGCTCTCTAATACAGTGTCATGTCTTACTGCATTCTATTGTGGGGTAATACTTCAGACATAGGATCTATTTTTGGGCTTTAGAAGCGGACTATTTGTGCAATTTACAGCCTTACAGCTGGAGATTCTCTCAAAGAATAATTCAAATAAAGTGACTTATTAACCGTGACATGTCAATAGATAAACCAAAATGTGTCATATGTTACAAATAATATTGTTAAATTTAAGAAGAGTAGATACTGCATAACACTAGCAACTCATTTATTGGGCATGGTATACGTCTTTTTAATAAGCTAGGTCAGAAAATTTAATTGAATTACGATTTGTAGAGTTTCAAGCTGTCATTAAACGTAAATGAAAAGTAAAACATAATAGAAAGCTTTTGAAAAAGAATTCTTCCTTTTATAGAGAGTTGATAATATGTAAGTTTAATCTTTTTTCACCCCTACGTAAATGAGAACCAATGTTATTAAAGGGAACCGGGGAGTTTGTTCTGCCATTTCTTCTCCTGACAGGTTTTTTTCTTGGAAATGTACCAAAAAGTAAAGTAAATAAAGTTAGCGCCATAGTTTTATATTTAGTATGTGACGTTCAATGAGTGTTCCCTGTGTCCCTTACATTGAATAAAATATTTTTGACTTTGATTTGGACCTTGCGAGGTGATATTTATATCTCAATAGGCTGTTTACTTATAAACAAACACATTACCGATCCAGTTTAGGTTTTGCGAGCTTTGTCTTATCCAATAAAAGTTGTCTCTTCATGGTCAGCGATGTGTTCCGGCGGCTCGGCGACGCCTATTTGTTCATTCTCATTTATGATGCAAGTATATAAGCATGTCGCATCGGTGTAAACCGTATCAGTGTTTTCGAGACGAGTAATCAACACAGACCATTTACAAAATGATGAAACTGGTGGTGTTGTCCTGCTTGGTGGCGGCGGCGTCCGCTGGAGCGTTGGCGCCCCTCGCCTACACCGCGCCTCTCGCCTACTCGGCACCCCTCGCATACACGGCGCCCTTCGCCTACTCCGCGTCGCTGCTGGCGCCCTCCAACTACCGCGGCCCGCTGTCCCTGGCACCTGGCCAGCCCGCCAAGATCATCGCCGCCGACGGCAGGCCCCTGGACACCCTTGAAGTTAACTTGGACCGCTCCGCCCACCTCACCGCCAAGGCCCTTGACAACGCTGGCATCCACCTGCTCAAGAAGCGGTCCGCTCCTCTGATCGCTTCCTACGGCAGCATCGCCATCGCCCGCTCGCCACTGATCGCCCCCGCCACCTACGCTTACAGCGCGCCCATCGCTACCAGCCACTTCGCTCCCTTATCCTACTCTGCTAACCACGTATACGCCACAAACTGGTGAAATGTGACCAAACTCAACAACACCGATTGGTACATAAAGTACTAGAAATAAAGAGCTATAAGAATCCGTAATAATACTTTTTTTACCAGAAAATAATTTCCTACTGATATCAATTGATATGAAATAATATTTAGAACTAAAACTAACGTGATTCTTTATTATTCATTATAATATTATTTTATTATTATCTGATCCTTGTGTAATTTAGCCCATGGGCCACCCGTTCTATAGATATGAGATTATATTATAAACTAGTATTATAAGGATGAAAGATTCAATGTTTTGTTTGTTTGTTCCGTTTAACTCAAAAAATACTATACTTGATATTTTGCCCAGAAGAATCTGTAAAAAAACGATCAATGACCGATGATGAATGATAAAAAGTATGTGGGTCAAAGCGCCGGGTGCAGCAGGGTCTGATAAAAAATGATGATAGCCTTAATCAAGCGATGGACTTGCTTTCTGTCACGTTGAAAACATCTCCATCGAAGAGTGGGTGTGTGCGTACTTCATACATACCTTGATACAACATCGATTAAAAGTGGAATTCTTTGAGTCCGCTAAGGCCAGTGAGCGGTTGCTGTAGCCTATATGCGATTACAATACTAGAGGCTCTTGGAATAGGTAGTGAAGACTATAATAGCGATTTCGGAATCGATGGGGTAGCTTGGACAGCATAGTTTCGTATTATACTATAATATGTTCTAGCAAAGACTGTCCGCATTGAAGTTCAACAATACGACAAATACCACTGTGTTATAAATATGCCTTGAAGTTCGCGTGGATAGATATAAAAAAAATCACATCTAGTCTATACGGAATCCTTTTCCGTTAGCATTCACGCTTTCTGATCTCTGTAATTTATAAGACAATGACATTGCCGAGAAAGAAGTTTTCCGCAGATATTGTCAATGTCATGCAATGGATAGTGTGAACGCCAACAAATAAGGAATTGGTCTAAGGACGTGGTATCTGGTATGTCGATAAAACTGCAAGTAACATGGTTGCCTGTTTGACAATATTATTTAAACCCATTTTTTATGTCTTTTTACGGGTAATGACTTCAAAGAATATAAACATGAATGTAGTTATTCAAAAGAAATAATATATATGGACTCGCCATCTGTCACGTTGGCACCTATACCTCTGGCGGAAAGTGGGTGTGTGGGTATTACCTATACACCTCTGTCTACCCCTTCGGGACCCTTGGGGAAGGCGTGAGGATAAGTACAGTGATTTATTACACCACGACCTCTAAGGTGAAGGAAAACATCGGAGGAAACCGGAAAATAATTGAGAAGGTAGGTATTCCAAGACATACGGCCGGGCTTTAGAGACGGTGTCAGACTCACCATAGATCACCTAAATATATCTCTGAAAATACACCTCTAACCTCTAACTATTATAAAGCTGAAGAGTTTGTTTGTTTGTTTGAACGCGCTAATCTCAGGAACTACTGCTTGGAATTGAAAAATTATTTTTGTGTTGGATAGTCCATTTCTCTAGGAAGGCTTTAGGCTACATAACATCACGCTACGACCAATAGGAGCGAAGCATAAATGAAAAATGTTGTAAGAACGGGATAAAATATTCCTTTTTGAGAGCTTCCGTTGCGTACGCTGCGTAAACGGCTTAAGTTACGAAAATATCATGTATGAGGGAATTGTTCCTCTTTAAAAGTTCTAAAAAAAACTCCGCGACAGCATATGCCTATCTTTTAAGATTGACTCACTATAACCTTTTTTATGGCAATCAAGTCCACGATGGGCTCCTGAACTACTTTACCGATTTCAATCAAATTTACACACCGTACGCAGTTTGCAGATCCAGCTTAAAAGAAAGGATAGCTTACATCACAATTGGACCCGATAGGTGGCGCTGCGATAGTGTTTCAGGAAATTTTACTTTTTCACCCGGGCGAAGCTGGGCGGGACAGCTAGTACTTACCTAAAAGAACAATTGCCAAAGCTGATCTTCCTCCCGGCTGAAGAAGTAATTTTTTTCATTAACTGTTAAATCTAAGTACTCTCTATTTTGTTTTGTCTATTCGTTTATTTTTCATACTATTTTGTCATAGAATATTTAATATTTCGTCTAATATGTAAAGGGACACAATGGACGTATCCGCCGTATTACTCCTACCGTAAATATGAGTATGCTTCCCTGGAACTGTATATGAAAATGCATGCAGCATGAAAACGAAAAATTCAATAACGATGCAAGCAAGCCATTTTGCCAACACATAAATTATAACTGAAACTACAGGAAATATATACATAGTTCAGTTAGCACACTTTGCATTATTAAAAAAGTTGTCTTTTCACGGTCAACCATGTATTCCGGTGACGCCCCTTGAGTTATCATTTAATGATGCAAGTATAAAAGGCGCTTGCAATTGTGCAGAAGTATCAGTGTTATCGTCGAGTCGAGTAACCAACACAGACCATTTACAAAATGATGAAACTGGTGGTGTTGTCCTGCTTGGTGGCGGCGGCGTCCGCTGGAGCGTTGGCGCCCCTCGCCTACACCGCGCCTCTCGCCTACTCGGCACCCCTCGCCTACACGGCGCCCTTCGCCTACTCCGCCTCGCTGCTGGCGCCCTCCAACTACCGCGGCCCGCTGTCCCTGGCACCTGGCCAGCCCGCCAACATCATCGCCGCCGACGGCAGGCCCCTAGACACCCTCGAGGTTAACTTGGACCGCTCCGCCCACCTCACCGCCAAGGCCCTTGACAACGCTGGCATCCACCTGCTGAAGAAGCGGTCCGCTCCTCTGATCGCTTCCTACGGCAGCATCGCCGTCGCCCGCTCGCCACTGATCGCTCCCGCCACCTACGCCTACAGCGCGCCCATCGCTACCAGCCACATTACAAACGTGGCATACCCCGCACATTCCCTCACCTACTCTGCACCCCTTGTTCACTGGTAAAATGTGTGTAATGACTAAACTGTCCGTAACGCAATTCGAATAAAAACTGAGGAACCAATACTATCCTATTATTTTTTTCTTTCAATCCTTTTTAAATTTTTAGCACAAATGTGGGAGTTGAATCTCTACCTTTCACTTGTTATTATATACTTCACTTATACACTTTCACTTGTTATAATAATTTTGTATCACCCCGTATCATTAAGAAAAACTTATTTCTCGTAAAGAGGACGTAAGGGAGTGTTCTGCAGAATTGTTCGACATGATGCCCACTTCCACCTTCTACCACCACACCTCTCGCCGAAGAAGAGTGTGAAGAGAATCCTGCAGGGTCGGCAACGCGCGAGTGATACCCTGGTGTTGCAAGCGTCCATAGGCGGCGGTAACCGCTTACCATCAGGCGGGCCGCATGCTTGTTTGCCACTCAAGTGGTATAAAAAAAAGTCTAGACTAGTCACACCATTCGGCATACATCACAGCTTCCATGTATACATTATACAATTTGTAATACACTAAACAAAAACATTCGTTGTGGAAGAAGTTTCCCGCAATTAGTTTAATTGCCATACATCGGTAGCATGGACACTAACAGAAAAAGGATTTTGTCTAGAGCTGACCAGATAAGTCACCGAGCGGCCGTGATATTTATTTATAAAGGGACATTAAACAAGTCACCTTAAAAATAGTGCAATACTGCCTGCAGTCAAACCAGATATAGGGCGACATTATCAAGATTAAGTGGTCACGTGATTTACTACATGAGGCCTACTCCAAATTTAAAATGAACTTAATTATCTTTTAACGTCCTTCAGCCTAAATCATCAATATATAACCTCGAATTATCTATTAAAAAAAACGCATAAATTAACTTTTTGTATTAAACTTTATTATTAGGCAAACTAAGTCATTATTGTATTCAGCCAGTCAGTACTTATTTATTAGGTCGGCACCTAATTTAGATTTAAAGATTAGATTTTTTGGATATAAAATGTTTTTTTATAAACGCTTATGGCTTTATTATATATAGCGGCCCTCCTGGCTTCGCACGGGTGGACATAAGATTTTTATAAAAGAAAATATAGCCTATGTCACTTAGGGTGAATTTAACTTTCCAATAGTGAAAGAATTTTAAAAATCGGCACAGCAGTTTTTGAGTTTATTAATTACAAACATACACACACACACAAAAATACAAATCTTTCCTCTTTATAATATAAAACTGGCTTTATATTCTTCTTGCTTTATCCCGTGGTCGTGGTAATATAGATTTTGATCATTAATTCAAGTTGTATTACTTTTTTCTGGTTTCATGATGATCGTTTTAGTAGTCAACATGGTAATAGCGTAACTAACAAACTCACCTTCACATTACTGACGACCGTCTGGTCTAGTGGTTAGAGCTCCTGACTGCGAAACTTGAGGTCGCGGGTTCTCATCCCGCTGAGGGCAGATATTTGTGTGATGAACACGAATATTTGTACCTTAGTCTTGGATGTCCTATGTATTTAAGTATATATCTATCTATATAAGTAAATATATCGTTGTCTAGTTACCATAACACAAGCTTTGCTTTCTCTGGGTCTATTTGTGTGGAATTGTCCCAGGTATTTATTATTATTTATTAATACTACAATATAAGTAGGGATAATATTAGAAAAAAGGTCAGGTCAGAACTAGTAGGGATTAAAAGTCTGAGCAAGAATACTCGAGCAGCTCTACCCAACGCGATATTTTTGTCGGCTTTATTGTAGCAGCGAATCCTGGGTATGTCCAAGTGCATGAAAAAAAGCATAAATGCAGTTGAGATGGGTTCCCTTCGAAAAATGTGCGGCGTAAAGATTTTAGATTGAATCCGCAATTAAGAATGAATGAATGAATGAGCGAGGCTTTGAGTTTGGACAGATAGAAAGGATAATTGAAGAAAGTTGATGTTTGATTGACGAAAAGGGTGACCACGTGCCAACTACCTAGATCAAACCGATCGGACATTCAATTCATGGACGGGAACATTAAGAGTACATGAAACCGAAGGGCATGTATGATGAGATGAATGTGGACGAGAGGTATTAATATATTAAGGTAGAAATTCGATGACGTATGTCTAGATGTGCTTCAGAAACAGCAATGGACTTCACGTCACGTTGGCGCCTAAGCATCTTCGCAAAAAGTTGATGAGTGGCTACTTCGCCTACCTTACCTTTGGGGGCCCTTGTAGGAAAGGGTGAAGTAAGGACAATATTTCTAATAGTTTTTGAATTCCGTAAATTAAATCTAATCAGTGATATAAACAGATAGTCAGTAAATTATCTATCGCTATTAGCCACTAAATTACAATCATGAGATATTTTTAGCTTTCCTTAGGTAATACTTTATGAGCTCCAACTAGAAGCGAAACTAAGGCCAAAAAATATATCCACTCTTACGTAAAAAATAATATAATAATAATATATCCTCACGCCTTCCCACAAGGGTCCCCGAAGGGGTAGGCAGAGGTGTATAGGTAATACCCACACACCCACTTTCCGCCAGAGGTATATTAGTGCCAACGTGACAGATGGCGAGTCCATCGCCGTTACTCAGGCACGACTATACATACGCCTTTGAATTTCTTCTCAGACGTATGTAGGTTTCCTCTCGATGTTTTCCTTCACCGTAAAGCTCGTGGTGTGACTAATCACTGTACTTAAGTTCAGAAAAACTCATTGGTACAGTCGGGATTCGAACTTGCGACCTTTGCGTCGCAGGCAACTGCTCGAACCACTCGGCCACCACGGCTCTAAACTAACATTTACAAAATTGTTGTTTTAAGATATTCATAGCTATTCAAAGCAAGTATGTGTATACATGTATACTACATAATCAATATTTTTTTGCTAAATATACAATTGATACGCTTTTTTTGCATAATCTTGTTTGTAGCATAAGACATAATTATTGATATATATTTTAGCGCCTACAAAACACCTCATAGCATTTAATCTAAGGGCGCTGTGGCACCTTGATTCAATACAGCCACCAATATTTATGTACCATGCGATAAAAAGTTCACTAAGACTTCGTGACTAAAAAAGTTTGATCAGTGTATGGAACGGTTAAAATTAAATACTATGTTAATAGTTCTGAGTATTTCGATTAAAAAAATGCGCCCCACCTTGCAGCTTGTACCCAAAGCCCAAAGGACCAAGATCCCTACTGAAAAAAATATTAAGCGATGACAATTAATACATTAAATAAATCCTAATTAATTCCTTCCTTTCAATTACAAGGTTAAAAAGGTATAAGTATGAAGGAATAGTAGTTGTAGGATTATGTACATATTATAGTAATTCAACAAAAGTAGTATTTTCAAGGCCAACGATGTTATCCGGTGATAAGTTACTCTTATGATGATGCAAGTATAAAAGCCAATGGCAACTGGGCAACTGTATCAGTGTTCTTTAGACGAATAACCAACACAGACCACTTACAAGATGATGAAGCTGGTGGTGTTGTCCTGCTTGGTGGCGGCAGCGTCCGCCGGAGTGTTGGCGCCCTTCGCTTACTCCGCGCCCCTCGCCTACACGGCGCCCTTCGCATACACGGCGCCCATCGCCTACTCCGCGTCGCTGTTGGCGCCCTCCAACTACCGCGGCCCGCTGTCCCTGGCACCTGGCCAGCCCGCCAACATCATCGCCGCCGACGGCAGGCCCCTGGACACCCTCGAAGTGAACCTAGATCGCTCCGCCCACCTCACCGCCAAGGCCCTTGACAACGTCGGCGTCCACCTGCTGAAGAAGCGGTCCGCGCCTCTGATCGCGCCCTACAGCGGCATCGCCATCGCCGGCTCACCGCTGATCGCCCCTGCCGCTGCTGTAGCTTACAGCGCGCCCATCGCTACCAGCCACATCACAAACGTGGCATACTCTGCCCACCCTCTTACCCACTGGTGGTGATAAACAACTGCTACACTAAAGCATGTTCTTGTACATATTATACCATTAATAAAAGTTGATGCCTTCCATTACATTATTCTTGAATTTTTTTTAAATTAGATTATTGTAGCGATATAACGGCAATAATAAAACAAGCTTATCACTAAACCTTTATGGTTATGGAATATAGTAAGAGACGGAGCCGTGAAAAAAAAAAATAAAAAAAAAGGTTGTCTTTGGTGTCAATTATGTAAGTGGCCCCAAATAAATGAACACATTGGTACAGACCGATGAGATTAATAGTAGTCTATGCCGATGAGTTTTAACTGAACTGATTAGTCACAATTGCATACGTTTGAGAAGAACTTCAAAGACGTATGTAAAGTCGTGCTTGAGTAACGGCGATGGACTCGCCACGTGCCAAACATAAAAAAAATATTTGGAGGAATGTAGGTGTGTGGGTACTCACTCTGCCTATCCATTCGGGGACTCTTGTTGGTAGGAGTGAAGATATTAACATTATTATATTCATCAGTATATTCTGCATCCTGAAGAATCCACAAAAGTGGCCCAAGGGGTAGGCAGAGATATAATAAGCTTCTCTTTATTTAAATAACTGTAATGGACGCATAGCAAGAAGTACAGAAATCTGCTGCAAATGTATAGTCATTATCATTAAAATGTGCAGCGTAAGATATACAGGATTTACAGAGAGGCACCAAAGCGAAACCTTCGGTATATTAAGATCTGAAACCTAAATAGAAAAAGTAATGAACATTATGAATTCGGTTCATATGCAAAGTTCGGTGGAAAATATTAAATATAAACCAACTAAGCAAACAGCATGCATGAAATTAAACAGGCATCTTGCATCATATCTTAGGTCATAATATCATACAGCTATAATACATTTGGTCATGCAGATTATGTCCAAAGTATTTAGCAAGGCTATTTTAAGAAAAGATATGTGATTTTATAGGTAACTCTCTTTATTGTCTACAGGTATATTGTCGTACATTCTAGGTTCTTTATGTGCAGTTATTCACCAATGGGGACCCAAATGCGCCGCATGGCCGAGAGGACCAACTCCTAGGCCCCAGGGTGCGAGGTGTGCAGCGGGAAGGGCAAGCGCAGCGGGCGCCACCAGTCCAGCGCCGGGCCAATCCACACGAGCGGCATGGGACCAAGCCGCGGGCGCCGCCAGCAGCGGAGCCGAACGCTTGCCCAAAATGTGACCACCAGCATGGTTCACCGCCCTAGCAGTGTAGTGAGCAGCGCGGTCAAGATTCACACTCAGAGTGTCTAGGGGTCTTCCATCAGTAGCCAAGATGTTGGCCGGCTGGCCAGGAGCAAGGGACAGTGGACCGCGGTAGTTGTAGGCGGCAAGTGCTGGGGCACCCAAAGCAACGGGCGCGGCGACTGGAGCTGCGACGTGCGAAACCAAAGGTGCGGCGAGCGGGGCACCCCAGTGCGCGCCCAGTGGCGCAGCCAGAGCAGAGCCCCAATGCGCGCCCAGGGGTCCGCCCCAGCCAGCTAAGCCCAAGCCGCTGGGTTTCGCGGCCACTACGGCAACAAGGCAGGACAACACCACCAACTTGTACATATTGGTCTGTGTTGCTTTCGGAATGGGATACAACTGTAATATTCACCCTTTGAGTGTCAGCTTATATACAAATTATTTTCGTAGGCGTTATCCAGATACCTTTGTGACGTCGGCAAATATGCAAGGCGTTGGCCAGTGCGTCTGTATGGGATAATGCAACACAGGCCGGCGCCTGCCCGGGTTGGCTCGTGCCGCTACCAGCAGCTCTAAGTTGCTTGGGATACATTCGATATTATAACTTTGTAACCAAACAAATTGTACGCTCACCTTGAGCACCATGATAAAGGGCCGTTCACTTAGATAAAATATTTCTGGCAAAATACAACAAAGTAACTAAATACCTCTTATAACGTCATTCCGTGGATCTTAACAGAGAATATACATTTTAATGGGTGGAACACAATCTTTCAACCAATCTACAAATCAGCAGAATGATGAATGCATTTCAAATGTTACCTATATATAGACATATATATTACACAACTGTTTTATGGCGGCGGGAATCGAACCCGTGATCGTTGGCATAGAACACAGGACAGTAGGGTCTAATCGAACCAGCGGGATTATTTATATTATGTGGAAGCAGAGAGATTAGTCCCATTATGCTGCCAAAACAGTACTAAACTCTCCGAACACAGATTGGCAACGAACAAGCGACACTTCGGTATCATGAGCGTAAATAGGCTACGATAACCGAAACCCATCAGGTGGACCATATGCTTCTTGGTCACTCTTATGGTATAAAAAAAAGACAAAATAGATAATTTGTTTCCTGCACGTTTATGTAGTTCATATGAAAAACTAAACTCTATGTAATTATTTCCGCATTCCGTATGTTTCGAGCAATACGAGTACAACGAAACCAAAGTAACAAAAACTGTGTAGGTAAATAATAGACTGAAAAATGTCCCGTCATGATACCAATAACGTCTTAAAGGATTACGGTTGACATTGCCACTTGTCCATGTTGTGTATAAAATATATTATACCGTAGCCTATTTTTACGCTTACAATACTGAAGTATCACTTGCGTGATGCCACTCTGTGTTCGGAGAGTTATAGCTTGTTGGCAGCATAATGGGGCTAATCCCTCTGCTGCCAACGCAACATAACAATCATCCCCCCTCCCTAAGGAGCTCATTATTAGAAATCTTATTCATCGCGCAAGAACACAACACAAAAAATGTGTTATTTGTGTTTGTCGTTATTTGGCTATGTTCCTATAAGCGATTAGTCACACCACGAGCTTTACGGTGAAGGAAAACATCGAGAGGAAACCTGCATACGTCTGAGAAGCAATTCAAAGGCGTATGTATAGTCGTGCTTGAGTAACGGCGATGTACTCGCCATCTGTCATGTTGGCACCAAAAATATATCTCTGGCGGGAAGCAGGTGTATGGGTATTACCTATACACCTCTACCGACCCCTTCGGAGACCCTTGTGGGAAGGCGTGAGGATATATTTTATTCTTCTATAAGGTGGAGGTCTTGCTCCAGTCGGGCAGCTCCAAATTCGAACTGGAAACACGTTATGCCCTACCTCTCTTAAAATTACGAGCGCCTATATTCACCAGTAACTGCCTACCATTAGGCGGACTATGTGGTTTGCTTGCCACTTTGGTAGGTTATACAAAATAAAACAATAGGCGCTTTACATGACGTGTTAATATGAGACCAGTTTTAATACGAACATTACTGTTACACTGTATACAGTATATGTACATATATGTAAGTACTTGCAACCTGTCTGCGGGGCGTGTATGGAACTAGTTTTGCGATTGTATGCCTATGTCATGAACAAACCATATCCGATACTACCTTGAATGCCTAACATGAATTGAATTGAAGAACTTCAAAGTGTCTCTCCTTTGTTTTATCTGAGAACGAAGATAGATTTAGTTCAAGTGATCCTTAACTACAGAAATTCAGAAAACACAATAAAGATCTTAGAAAGGGCGTTAAAGATTAGTGTTACTTGGGCAGTGCGCGATATCAACCATCGTACGCGTCCTTACTAACCTCCTTAGCACCTGTGCTTAAGACAACCAATCGATAAATATCAGCTCAGAAGACATTTTTCTGTGAAGAAGAAGGTACTGAGTATTAACTTATATTGGGATGCCGTATATTAAATATAATATGGCCGAGACACATCACATATGCTCAAGACATTTTCTTAGTGATGTAACAAATTATTCTGTTTCACGACTTTATCATAAATATAAATTTTCGCCGAAATAATATGACAATATAAAAGCCACTGTAATCTACTTCAGCATATAAGCAATTCAGACCGAATTATCTAGCGCACTCTATAATTTCCAGGAAAATGTAATCATGGCTTATTTAGATGACATCGGTAATATTCTGAGAACAAACCCTTAGATCTCCGTAATTAAACAAAATTCTTACAAATGCAAGAAAATTACTGGCTGTACATGCAATATGTTCCATCTATAGGCCATCCATTTACTAAGAAACTATGATTGAAACCTAAATTCAAGTTACCTTTTCTTTAAAGCTATATGTGTCTACCTAAATTGAAGGGCAGCCCTTCAATTTAGGTAGAGAGTTATGGAATTACTAGTTGTCCCGCCCAGCTTCGCTCGGATGAAAAAAAAAAAATTTCCTGAACCACGATCTCAGCGCCAGCTATCGGGTACAATTGTGAATTTAAACCATTCACTATTCCAACTGACACACAGAAAATGTCACTAAATTCGGTCCAGCCGTTTAGGAGTTCCGTGACAAACACACGGACAGAAGAAATAATTATATAAAAATTAACATATACCATAACTGCTCAGATAGCATGTGTAACTTTTATCAATCCATCAGTTGCATGTTCATTGTATATCTAAATGTGTTATATAAGCACGCAATGCTAGTTATAAAAAGCTATTTTAGTCACATTTTCATTTCACTCGGCTCACTATGTTTCAGCTTCTGTGGGTTTATGTCCTGAGTGTTTTGAAATGTATTATTACAGTAACAGGGTATACTGGAGATGCCATGCTGGTGAGTATTAATCATAACACGAATATATATCTTTGATGATAAAAACAATATTCCTGATCAATATAGCTGGTGATAGAGCGATTGAGATGTCACACAGTGATTGTGGACATTGAGCATGATAAGAATTTCAATAGCAAAACATAAAATGACTTGGCTCAAGAGGTTCTCAACATGTGAGAGGCAGACTCCGCAATCATTGTTTCAGTAGTTGTTATGACTAATGGCTAAATGGCAAAGATCCTGGACTAACACTTGAAGAGGCTCTCGTTAGATGGGTACCTCAAGGGCCTTATACAGAAAGTAATCCCAGATACGGCGTCGTGAGTGTGCGACCATTGTATCAACTACAATGTCAAATGCGCCTGACATTACGCAAGGAAACTCGGACGCTTGTAGGCAGGTGCTCAAAAATTTTTATCATTCATTTTTCCAGGGCCCCACCGACTTAGTATTCCTAAATATGGAGAGTTGTAGTGATAATAATATCCTCGAACTCACAGTCAAACAGAAAAAATACAACAGGACAACTTATGTACTGGACTTTACTTTAAATGTGCCTTTCGTAGTAGACGACAATGTGATAGTGAGTAACTAAATAATTTTCTATTTTATTTATACTATAATCATGACATACGAGCATACGGTCTGCTTGTAAGCCGCTAATGTAGCCTATTTAAGTAAGTAAATAACATTTTCTTGAGGAATTTCTTGACCTATGCTGGCATTATGTTACCTTCTGCCTCTACGACTCTTACTCTTTTTGCAGTTGGAATTAAAAGGCTCGTTGAAGAAGCAGGGCGGATATAAACCGGGCTCCTTCTACATGAAGGACAAAACGTGTGACATGCTTAAGGTGTTGTTGGGAGACATGTTCACTGACATGCTGCAGGCTACTGGTGCTGACGACTGTCCCCTACCTTCTGTCAGTATTATTTAAAAGCACATGAATTTAATTTGCCTAACTGGGGCATTAATGCCACCTTACAAAGACATGCCGCCAAGTGGTAACATATTTGAGTAATGATGTGTACTAGCGGTGAGTAAGGTTTCCAGAAATCCACATGGTATGGCATTGCTGTCTGAAGCGGGTCACTTTGTTCGTTATTCATCGGGGGCTAAGCACGAGTGATGCCTCAAGTAATGCATGCCTATAAGCTACAATCAGCACTTACTTTCAGTTCAGGCTTACTTTTGTTCGCCGGCTTTATATTACGTTCATATTTCGCCGTGCTACCGGCGTAACTTATTAGAACCCAAAATTAGATCCTAAATAATCGGTTATAACCGACTTAAAAAAGGAGGAGATTTCTGAATTCGACCGTATTTTAAGTCGGTTACCAACCGATATTTTTATGTGTATTTGGGGATAACTTCCTCGTTATGATAATTTGTTTGCTAATTCTGCATATAAAAAAAATCCAATCCAGCCGCGCAATTTTATCAAAATCGCTTTTGTGTAGTTTTGCTTGAAAGAGGAATAAACATCCTTACAAACTTTGGCATAATTAATAGTAGGATAAGTAGTATGTAGTACTATTAGGAAGTTGTGTAGTAAGGATGTAAGGACGTACGTACGTTGTTTCAATATGAACAGTGAAAATATATATTTTGCAGGGCGAACACTCTGCAACAAACTACTATTTTGACAACGACAAGTTCGTAGTGCCCCAAGTGTATGGAGACTACAAGATGGAAGTGTTCATTTACAAGGACGACGAACAGCACGGCTGCTATGTCATATACTATAAACTTGTACCCAAGGAAGAATAAATGGACAGACCAACCTTAATAACTTTTTTTATTGTTTATAGCCAATGTACATTTGGACAATGTAATATAAAAATCTAAAATTAAAAACCTTTATATGTTCATCACTATCACCATCAACATAGGCACACACAACACTTTTATAATCTGTTACATAATAAAAAAAATATAAGAAATGGAGTAATATATTTTTTGCTTAACTATGAACACTATCTATTTTTTTTTTATTATCTTGCTTTTTACTTTCCTTATAGAGAGGTATAAGATGTCTACACCTTCTAGTCTTCCGCAGATGGAATTATATTCCGAGCAAATTCGTGATAAAGAATTGAAATAAGTTAAGGAAAGGTGAAGGCAAATATTTATTATTATCCTAGCGACCCGCCCTGGCTTCGCACGGATAGCAGAGCCGCAAGAAGATACGTTCAGTAGTTTCGTCCGCTTAGTTTACCTATAGCAAACTGATTGACGAAAACTTAAGTACAGTGATTAGTCACACCACGAGCTTTACGATGAAGGAAAACATCGAGAGGAAACTTTCTTGTTTTTGGCTTTGGCGTTTGTATACTCGTGCTTGAGTAACGGCGATGGACTCGCCATCTGCCACGTTGGCACCTAATATACCTCTGGCGGAAAGTGAGTGTGTGGGTATTACCTATACACCTCTGCCTACCCCTTCGGGGACCCTTGTGGGAAGGCGTGAGGATATATATTTAGTGTAACTGTTCCATAAAATTTATCGGGACGTTTGTCTTGCCAAGATGCATGCTTATATTCTATATATATAAGTCACCAAAGGGGTAGGCAGGGGTGTAATACAAAACCATAACTTATTATTATGTAAGTGGGCCTATCCTTTCGATGACCCTTGTGAGAAGGCTTGAAGAAGATGATGAAGAAATTCAAATGTGACGGGTCTGCGGGACTAACTACCTTCCTTTCACGTTTACATTCGACTGTGGGTGTATTTATACCTCAGGGTGTATTTCTACCTTCTCAGGTTCCACTGTTACACACACATTTTTTTCTACGCTTCCAAAAAATGTGTGTGTGAAGATATAAATGTAGCCGAGGTCAGTACATATTTAAATGACAAACGACATTACCTACCACTATTGAGGCATTCTCTACAATCTGAAGTAATTTACATTATGTTAACCCAGTTTACAAAACAAACTATAATTATAATGCATGATCTACGACTCCACGGCGATATTAAACCGTAAACTCGAACGCTGTATTAGACAAGATCTTAGGAAATTATATTGAATACTGCAAAATCTAATGCTGTACTAATAAACTAAGAATTTATAGCAAATTGGTTTTGTTACATACAAACATCCTATAACAAAATACATTTTACAATGAGCCAAAAGTGTGCGAATTCTATGCAGTTTAGGATCATGGTGTTACAATTATGATTCTATAATGTTTACACGATAGATCAAAATCAAAATATGTATTTTTATTTCACATAGGCCCAGATGGGCACTTATAAAACAAAAGGTGCACGGTTCGGGTTGGTCTCCATGGTTACTCTTTTCAAATCATTAGGTATACAGTAACAATACAATGTTACAGCATTAGTACTTAATTATGGGGGATCAGCGTAAGCCCGACAATAGGTCGTGTATGACTATATATGACATTATTTTATCTGCAAACATTTTGCTCTCTTGAATAATTAGTGCTGCCCTTGGCCTGTAAAACCGTACTTAAGACTCAAGAACAGTAGCCAGTTTCCAGAAATTAGTATTTTGTCGACGACCCCGGAAGTAGGTAAATGTGATTTTTGTTAATATATATATCTAATTTTCTACCCATACCTTCTGATATGACTTCATTTTTTTGGGTGTTCTTAGTTTGAATCCAGATGTCTTGGCATGGAGTCAGCATAAGTGTGTCAGTTTTTGAAAACAAGGAGCATGCTGGCAAGCAGTTTCAGCAACCTTATAATTTACGTAGCCTCAAAAGAATATCAAAATTTAAATTTAAAACCAAAACTAGGCTACTTACTTGCCTATAATTTAATTTAACATTACCAATTAAAACGTATTTACGCAAAATAAATTTGCAATGTAACATACCGTATCAATTGCGGAACCAAATAACTTGCAAATAGATTCAAAGAACGACGCTAATATAATATACCCTCACGCCTTCCCACAATGGTAGGTAGAGGTGAATAGGTAGTACCAACACACCCACTTTCCGACAGAGATATATTTTAAGTATTAACGTGACAAAATGCCGCGAAACGTGACAAAACTCATTGTACTTAAGTTCAGAAAAATTCCTTGGTACAGTCGAGATGCAAACTTGCAATCTTTGTGTTAGGAAACTAATCGAACCACGATTACACCTAATAATATTCAGTAAGGTTTGATAGCTGGGACCCTTGTATTACATTACAAATAGCTTCTAAAGTCTAACAAAAATTGTGAAAGGATAGGTAGACATATTTAATATTGAATGGCTAACAAAGGTAACAAAATGTAGCGTTTGCAGTGAGCTTGTTATCTGAAGGAAGTCTAGTTCTCGGCTCGCGGCCGTAGGTCGCCTTGATCTAGTAAAGCTGGTGAGCTGCGTGCTTTATGCTCTGTATAAACGTTTTTTACTTTACGGAATGTATACTTACACGGAACTGTTTATAAAATAAGTTATGTTTATTAAAAAAATCGTTTTATTGCTACAAATTTATTTATCCAGTCGTAATTTGCCTTCGTCGCATAAATTACTAGAGGCAAACAACGCATATAATAAAATATTATTTACACTCATTCACACCGACGCCTGGTGCACACAGTCTACTTCCGCGCTCAACACGGTTATGGCAAGATTCGACAAAACTGCACAAATTATCTCCAATTACTATTGAAACTATTACGTAAGAGGTTGTCTTGCAAACAATTCTACCTACTTATATTATAAAAGTTTGCTCGGTATACTAGTCTAACCGCAATTATTTTTGGAGCATCCTTAAATCCTAAGCAATGTTTTTTACCCGATCTTAAATCGAAGTGACCGCCATGTATGTACAGAGGAACATAATCCATGCTAAAATCAGTCAGAGTTTCCAAGTCTTCTGACAAAACTATACAGATTGGCAAAGATGTTAAGTTTGGAATCAGCTGACTGACAGATTATAACGTTGGTGAGAACACAGCATTTCTTGCACACAACACAACAACATGTACACACAATCTACGTCACTCCCACACGACGCAATGTCAAACGTTGTTTCCTTTAAGGAAGTTCCATTTCAATCCTAATGTACACCGATACTTGGGTACGAACGAACACTTATTTGAATATCAAAAGTCTTATATTAAAACATATTCTAAATAAATTGATTGACGTAGTGGCCGCGTGGTTTGAGCTGGCGCCCGTAACACAAAGATTGCAAGTTCGAATCCATGTACCTACTGTTCAGAAGACTCATTGGTACAGACAGAATTTTGGCTTAGAACTGACTCGAAATATCTGAACGTAAGATATTTCTCTGGAATAAAACTGATCGTATGTGGTAATCCAGCCAAATCTAATTCAATGCCAAATTTCATACAATTCCATTCAGTGGTGTTTGCGTTGAATATCCTAACAATCTTTCACATTTATAATATTCCTCACGCCTTCCCATAAGGGTCCTCGAAGTGGTAGGCAGAGGTGTATAGGTAGTACCCACACACCCACTTTCCGCCAGAGATATATTGTGCAAACGGGACAGATGGCGAGTCCATCGCCGTTACTCAAGCACGACTATACATACATTTTGCCTTTGAATTGCTTCTCAGAAGTATACAGGTTTCAACTCGATGTTTTCCTTCACCGTAAAGCTCATGGTGACCGACGTGACTAATCACTGTACTTAAGTTCTGAAACTCATTAGTACAGTCGGGATTCGAGCTTACGATCTTTGTATCGCAGGCAACTATTCGAACCACTCCACCACGGGTCATGTAATATTCGTAATATTTTTATTCGCATAATTGTCGTGTCACGTTATATTATCAATAAGTACTGTTACGCTGCGATGCAACAGCATAGCAGCGTCTCTTGTTTGACAACGTGAGCCATAAAACGTGTTGTTTGAATGAAAATGGCAACTCTCGCCTGACAGCACCTTATCAGATTGCTCCAGTTGCAAAGGAAGCATTGTGAGCGCCGCCCCCGCGCTTGCAGAGTTCCATTTATGACAATTGTTATATTACCTTGTGGAATATTACTTAATTATGACTATTATCTGCGTCTTAAAGAGCCTTGGTGGCCGAGTGGTTTGAATGAAGTCACCTGAAGTCTAAGGCGGCAGATTCAATCTCCGGTGGGCTGTACCAATTTGCTTTTCTTGTACCTTTGAGCGATGGCAATAGACTCGCAATCTGTCACGTTGATATCTACATATAGCTGTTAAATGTTTGCATTAATACACTTCTGAATGCATCTGCTCACTCTTCGGGACCCGTGTGATAAGGCGTTAAAGTAAAAAAACCAATCGTGCCACGTAGCAATTCTGTAATTTTCTTAGCACTTCACCGATCGCCTATGTGTTATACTCCAATGATAGTTTTTTTTAATTTAGTGTGACAGCACGATGGACACCTCGTTGCTTAAGTTCCCCGAACAATGGCAAGACAGAGCTAGACCATTTTAGGTTCTATGTAAACAGCTAAAGCGCGCCATGTGGGGTAAGGATCACGGCATAAAGCGAGCTAGAAAGCTAGGTATGGACCGTGCGATTTCATTTAAATATCAGCTTGGGTTTGTGGTACTGGCTCTCTTCGGGCCAGTACTTGCAAAGGGCAGGGGGGCATCTGCGCGTTTTCCACCTAGCAACCTAAAGATCGGACCTCATTTCTGCCGGCACAGCCTTTTCTTATAGTGTTCTCGTCGTCAATCACGGCAGGAAATCCTGCTAAAATGCAATAATCGCCTACAATGTCATATCACCATCTATACTTACATATTACTATTCTAATTATCTTTATCATTTGTGAGACGAAATAAATTTTATTGGCCAATTTTCGGCCTTTATATCGATTCTAATATATTATCATACCCACGCTACTTAATTATTAACAATATGTTAAGACCTTACTCACTTCCTTACTTCCCCATTTCCCCATAGCTTTATTACGTATCAGTTGATAATTCGTTATTTCTGGCATAAATTGAAATATTTTTTTGATCTATAGTTTAAATATAGCTTCTTCTTACACTCACAATCGTTATACTCGCACTAAGTATCAATAACTTAAGGTTAATTAGTAATCTATATGTAGACCCATCCCTCGTAGATTTTGATGAGAAAACGACTGGCCTTAATCTTGCAAACAAATATCTTTTGATAATCCTTGATGTTTCTCAGATGAAAACTAGACATAACTCTAGATTTTTAGACTTTCTAGATTGTCTATATAGGCAATCGACTTTAAAAATATAATGCCTATAGGAAACACTGATTGAATGTTATTAGCAATTAAATCAAAATAAATCTCTCATTATGGTAGTATCCAATAAAGTTAGGAGAGGAAATACCGAAGTAAGTTAGCTTTAATATTACTTCCTTCTTATTGAGTAAAGTGCGTTTATTTCAGAAGTTTTATTTTCTTGAAATTCTTTTGTTCTTGTAATTTATCGGTCATTCACAGTCTGTCGTAGGTTAATGAGCGTTTGAATTATGTTTGGCACATCTTAAGGCTTGAAATGTTGCAAAGGGAATTCAGGAATCTTCTGTAGTAGCTTATTATTAAAACTTCCCACGAGTAGAACTATATTATGTTAGCTTTATCCCGCGGTTTCACCCGCGTAAGAATCGATTCCATTACTATAATTATATCGAGATTTATTTTTGGCACAAAACATACCCTATTTGTTTTAAATTTAATTCAGTTCCTTTCAGATTTAATAACAAACATCCATACATACTCATAATCTTTCGGATTAATAATATTAGTAGGTAGCATGGAGTTCTGCCTAGATAGGGCAAATAGATAGATCATATCTATAATAACTACACATATTTGCTCAATGCTATTGTGTACTGTACAGGGGAGTGATGAAATACTTTCGAGGCTTGCATCAGCAGTTAACCAACGCCTTATTATTCTGTACAACACACTGATTATTTCCAAAATATAAGTCACGTAAATCTCATTTAGTGCGCTAACTGAGATACATTTAAACTCTTTATGAAGTCTCCATTTAAGGAACCATTAGTATTCCATCACGTATGGTCTCGTTCTTACGTGAAAACACTTAGCTGTATTGCGCACGACTATCACATTCCATTGAGGATAACAATAACTAATGAGGTGGGTTATAAAAGTTTATAATGCGGATTTCAAATAATAACTATGATAATTTAAATGTTGCCGAAAATGAAGAAGACCTTTACGAAAATCTTTAAGGCGGACTAACGGATAATTAATATGATCCGTTCACACATTCAAACGAGGATATCGGTAAATCAAAGCAATATTTTCACGTTCTTCTTGAACGTAAAGCTCGTGGTATGGTTATTCACTGTACATAATCTCGCAAAAACTAAGCGGAAGTATAGTCGGGATTCAAACTTGTATTAAAATCAAAATCTAAATATATTATTTTACATAGGCCTTGATGGGCACATGTAACGACGAAAAGGTGCACGATTGGGACTGGTCATTTCCATGGAGAAGAACCGGCAAGAAACTCCATGAACTGTAGTCTTTTCAAATCATTTGGTATATAATAACAATATTATATTGTTACAGCATTAGTTTACAACATGTGTGAACATTGCAGGCTTTGTAAGTTCCCAAATCTTGGAAACTTTATTTATTTATCTTGTTTTACGCTTATTGTTAAGTAAGGAACGACCTATTGTCGAGCCTAGCTGTTCCCCCATTCTTACTTAAGTATATAAGTACAAATATTGGCATCAGTGCTTATTATTATTAGTGTCATTCCGAGTAAAATAAAATAAAAAATATTGTAAAAAAACTTAATAGAAGAAAAGAAAAAATAAGATTGAAAATAGTAAGAGACTAAAGCCTAAAGAACTAAAGCCAAACTTCTTTATCTCCATCGATTTGATTTTGTAATATGCTTTATTAATAAGATAAGAATTATTTTTGAACTATAATATTATATTATTAACGTGCTTGAACTAACTGGCCACTACGGCTATTGCTTCTCTAATTATCGTCTTGTCGCCTTGGTCTAGTTGTCGATTGGAATACTATTCAAAAGTGGGTAAAAAATACTGCGTAATTATATATAACATAATAGTAATAAGGAACATAATGTATCAATAATGAATTGTAAATAGCCTTGGACCTCCTAATACAATTATTTGAATAAGTCAAAGCTCTATATCGATTATTAGTATCGATTTATATGCTATGTATCCCTATAAAGATGAAGTGCATTCGGTCCCCACGGCCCTAGAGTTTCGACTCCAAAGTTCTGGATTATTGTATTACTATTAATTAATTTCGTAATTATGATATACATTTATTTTTAAACTACCATTAATAATTGAAGTCGCTTATAATTACCTCAATAAGTTATGGTTTCGTTCTCTACAAATCTCATATGTAAATATATTGTCAATAAAGTCGTCGTCGCCTTGGTAGTCGTAATAATAATACATTTGTGTTCACTACAAAAAAAAATCACTATAGTTAGCATAATATAGAAGAGCCGAGGTGGTCGTGTGGTTCGAGTATTTACCTCCAACACAAAGATTGGAAGTTCGAATCACAACTGAACTTATGTAAGCTGTGAAGCTCGTGGAGTGAATAATCATTGTACTAAAGTTCAGAAACAACTGAACGGACCTCTGGGCTGTGAGCCTGCAATCTTGATTCGATGGGAGACCACTTAAACCACCCAGTTAACGAGGAATTAACATCAAAATCTATACAAATATGCCTTAATCTGTGATAACAATTTCAACTTCGTCGTTAACCTCTCCCGGAAGCAAAACATTCCTGATTTTCATAATCAATACTCCAGTTTCAAAAGAACCTTACAAGATTGATCGAACGTTTTTGAAAAATGTTTTCCTAGAAATCACCCCTGTCAAGCCTTCCATCCAATCCATTAATGTCACGACATACGCCAGTATGTACCTACGTTGATTTTTAAGCAGCAACATACAGCCAATTATTATTTCGCACGACCGTGCACCTTTCTCAAGTAATCTGTCCCCATATTCCGACAAAATATTTTCGATGTAAATTACAGATTAAAAGACACATTAAAATTTCAATAACAATAGTTTAGAAAAAAATGTATGTAAGTATGTATGTATGTCTTTATACGAAATACCAAACATATTATAAATAATATTTAAAAAATACCAAATCAAACGGATGGCAATGTTAATATAAGTATTTACTAAACAATATCTAAATTAATGAGGCGGATATAATTATACGAATAGCCCAATGTACCAAGCCAAATACATAAGCCAAACTTATGTGCGATAAATTTGCCTAAATATTTATTTGCCTTGCGTTGGCCTCAAGCTTCCACCTGTGGGCTGGAGCCCCTGGATATCAGCTAGGGCATTTTGACGCGGTTCAGTGTAACGGGAAGTGTTCTGCAGAATTGTTCGACATGATGCCCACTTCCACCTTCTACCACCGCACCTCTCGCCATCGACGGGGAATTCATCCCCATACCTTGGAACCACAAAGATCTCGCACTGTGCGCTTCCAAAGGAGTTTTGTTCTGCGAACGCTCAGGCTGTGGAATGAGCTCCCCGTTGAGGTTTTCCCTGGAGAGTAAAGCATGGATTTCTTCAAGAAGGGTGTGAAAAGATTCCTGCAGGGAACGCGCGAGTGATACCCCTGGTGTTGCAAGCGTCCATAGGCGGCGGTAACCGCTTACCATCAGACGGACCGCATGCTTTTTTGCCACCCATGTTGTATATAAAAAAAAACGATCAACTGCGATTGGTAAAGAGTTCTTTGTAGTACAAAGGTTCTCGAAATTTAAGGCGGGGCGAAATTGCATCCACTTTTCGCCGTGACATGTATATTTTTTCTTGTCTAAAGACAAACAAATATGGGTTGAAAAACTTATAATTACATACCGAGGCATGAACATGCGTATCCGTCATTTGAAAATGACTGTAATGTCAGTTTGTTGACAGTTTAGTGAAGCTTAAAACATTTCATGTAAGTTTCAAAATGTTAATGAAACAAATTTCTATATCATTAAAATAATCACACTTGTATTGAGTGAACAAGCTTTATTTACCTTAAGCAATGCGCGTACGCGGAACTAAAGTGTATGAGTAATTCCTAGTGGTCTTGGCTTGGACACAATCCGCTTGACTGCGCTCGCGTCGCCTTTCATTGCACGTGAGCCTACGACAGTATTCATGAAATTCTCAACTTTATCTATATAGACTAAAGGTCCTTCCTTGTATAAGAATATAATTAGGTACTTACATATATAAATTTCCCAGATTCTTATACTCTTTTCCGGCAGAGAATGTTTATAGGCTTTCGTTATGTGGATAGATCATGAATATTAAAATATAAAATATTTAAGAGGGGTAGGGCATAACGGGTTTCCCGTTCGAATTTGGAGCTGCCCGACTGGGCCAGCTTCCACCAGGACCTCCACCTTATAGAAGTCCGTAGCCAAATAACACAATTTATTGTGTTGTGTTCCTACGTGGTGAATAAGGTTTCCAGTAATGAGCTCCTTGGGGAGGGGGGAGGATTGTTACAATGTGTTGGAAGCAGAGGGATTAAACCTTATGCTGCCAACACACTGTAATACTCCGAACACAGAGTGGCAACACGCAAAAGTGATACTTCGGTATCGTGAGCGTAAATAAGCTACGGTAACCGTTTCCCATCAGGTGGGCCGTACTCTTGTTGTAAAAAAAAAAAACTACAAATTGAGAAGTAACACACAATTAACTTAGATTAGACACAATTAACACAGAAATAACTACTTCGCCTTGTAAACATTATATTCTCAAATTTAATTGTAGTTTGCAGGCTTCGCGATAATTGTATCATATTTTAATAATCACTAAGCTTCGCAATTTATGTTTGAAGCGATAAGATCAGTAAACACATAGACTTCAAACGTTTCGTTGTCATCGTTGCGCACTACATACTTTGGCCACGAAATTCTTTCGCTTTGACCGCCACACACGCACCGAGGTCACTCAGTTTATTGACAACTGACATTGTTCTACCTAATAATATTATTACCACTGAAATTGCCTTACCTTTTAATTATATCCGGCCAGTATAAATAAGGCAGAATGCGAGTCAAATTTATCAGTCGACCGAGTGCGGTTTGAAGTGATCTAGTTCGTCAGTAAAAACACAGACCACGTTCACAATGAAATCGATGGTGGTGTTCTTCGCTCTCGCCGCTGTGGCGTGCGGCTCCTACGTGCCTCTGGCGCAGCCCCCATACCACTCCGCCGTGGTGTTGGATGCCCGCGGCCGCCCCCTGGATACCGCTGAGGTCATCAACGCCCGCGCTCTGCACCTCCAAGCCAAGGCTCTGGAGGGCCACTACGCTCCCTTGGGTTACGCTGGCGTCGCTCCCCTGGCTCATGGCTCTCTGGTCGCACCTGTGGCCCATTCCGTGATCGCTCCTTCCCTGATTGCTGCGCCCGCTGCCGTCTCTCACCAGTCCCGTGTGGACGTACGCACCAGCCCCGCCATCGTGAGCCACGCCGTCGCCGCCCCCGTGTTGGCGCACTCTGCCCTCGCCAGCCCACTCCTCGGACACGGTCTTGCCGGCCACGGACACTGGCTGAAGAAGCGTTCCCTCGGACACCTGTCCTACGGCGCACCCCTTGTGGCGCACGTCACTCCCTCCGCCGTGTCTCACCAATCCCGCGTTGACGTCATCTCCAGCCCCGCAGTGGTATCTCACGCCGTCGCTGCTCCCGTTTACGCGCACGCTGCCCCCGTGCTTGCCCACGCTGCCCCCGTGGTGTCCGTGGCCCCCGCCGCCGTGTCGCACCAATCCCGCGTTGATGTGCGCACCAGCCACGCCGGTATCGCCCCCTACGCGCACGGCGTAGTTGCCGCTCCTCTCGCGCACGGCTACCTCGCTTCCCCCTACGCACACTCTGGACTCCTCCATTCCAGCCCTCTGGCCCACGCCTGGTGAAGAGTGAAACTGACGAATGCCTAAGAATAATGTACAGAGAGCAATAAAATGTAAAAAAAATATTTATAAAATAAATTGTAAGCTCAATTCCTTATTTTTTATTAATCGTCAATGGATGCGTCAAATAGGGTGATATGAAATTTCTCAATGTTTCTTAGTGTTCTCGAACTTTGTCATACATATACTTCTGTTTCCTTAACTTATTGGTTGATTATGATATTATATGACTTGATATTGCAATCCAGTCATAGTTCGGCCCAGATTGTACAGCAACTAACAACATTAGATCTAGAGATACAGGTATTTGAAAGGGAGTTAGCCGACTCTAGAATGTCTTAATAAAAAGTTTAACTTAAAACCTAAATTGAAAGTGAAAAATGTTTGTAAGTTCAGAGAGAAATGGCGCTGTACTCTCATTGCCTACCCCGTGAAGGGCTTGGTGAAATAATATGTATTAATGTATGTAATCGAGTTACAAAGTTATTCTGTAGGATCGGCTCAATGCAGAAATACTACCGATTTCTATGGTGAATTAAGTGGTGAATTAAGCACAAAAAACAATTCAGGTTTTCAACTCTAGTTATCCATTTGCAAACCTTAGATTAGATTTTTAATTATTATAAGTATAAATAAAGCTATATCCTGTAGCCGTGGTGGCCGAGTAGTTCGAGCCGTTGCCTGCGACACAAAGATCTCGACTGTACCAATGAGTTTTTCTGAACTTAAGTACAGTGAATAGTCACACCACGAGCTTTACGAACTTTGTGAAGGAAAATAAATTCGAGAGGAAACCTGCATACGTCTAAGAAGAAATTCAAAGGCGTATGTATAGTCGTGCTTGAGTAACGGCGATGGACTCGCCATCTGTCACTTTGGCACCTAATATACCTCTGGCGGAAAGTGGGTGTGTGGGTATTACCTATACACCTCTGCCTACCCCTTCGGGGACCCTTGTGGGAAGGCGTGAGGATAATAAAGCTATATATATCAAAACTGTTCGAAGGAATTAGAAGGGAATAAAACCAATTTCAATAAATGTATACTTTACTAAGTAGTCCTAAGCTGCAAGGCCTGGCTTTCGATAATTCTAAGCCTCTTGCTGAGAATTTTTATATAGCGAATATTTAATCAACACAAATAGAAACTTTGATCTATCTTCCTACCTTTTCACATGGGAGAGAAGGCTGAAGGTATGTGGGTAGCATCTATAAACCTCTGCCCTCCCCTTCGGGGACCCTTGTGGGAAGGCGTGAGGATATATATATATATATATATATATAATATTTTGGTTCCTACCTGACACATGACGAGTCCATCGCCATTTCACAAACACATATTGACTTTGAATTTCTTTTTAAACACCTGAAGACCTCACTTAAAACTTTAACTTCAGAATTTACTTAAGTTCAGAAAAGAAATCGGTACAGACCACCACGGCTCTATTTATATAAATACATATATTCCCACAGAAATCGCGGATGTGTACAATAGAGAAAACTATGACGACGCCTACTTAATGTCATAGTCGAGGAAAGCTTTGGACCGAGAATTATAGAACGCTAGAGCACAACTAAATCTCTTCTTCAAATTTTGAGTTACCCAACTGGGGTTCAATCATTAGCGGAGCTTACTTGTCGTTTGATTAAGATATTTAGTAATAAGAAGGGTTTAATATAGGAAAATATATATTGTATTGCATAAATTTTTGTGGAATGACGAGGTTTTCCTCAAAGTGTACATCATTTATTTCTTACAGCGATACCCCTGGTATTGCGTCCATTTAGCGTCCATAGGCGGCGTTGATAAATCGATTTCGTCGGCAGAATTGGTAAGTGACTCGCCAGCTTCCATGCTGGATGTCTGTTTTTGGTCGCAAGGCTGCAGAGGGAATTTGGTATCTCCGTGAGAAATTAATTATTTTAGGCATTTTTTTTTATTTTGTTTAAATAATAAATGTCAGGACCAAGCGCTGTCTCAATCCACAGTGTTGTACAAATAGTGCAGTTTCCGGGAGCGATAGTGGAAGAACCCCCATTATCCTCTGCATCGGCCAGCTCAACTGTGGTCTCCTCCTCCGGCCACTCCAATAAGAACTTTACAAAGATAAGCGGGCAGGATACACCAGTAGACACCCGTTTCACCAGGCCTCCCTAACAACCGCACCAAAATGCCGCACCAGGTCGTCAGGCTGCTCGGATTTGAACGGAACATATCGTTATATCTTCATAGGTTTTATTTTCTTTAGTTGAATTTACTTCCCTACTTAGTTTTATTTATATTATACAAGATGGCTCTACTTTTAACTGTTATTATCTATCTCTGTGCCAAAATTTTTAAATTTCATCAAAATCAAAACAATAAATCAAATTATTTTTAAAACGTCGAAAAAGGTGCACGGTTCGGTTTGGTCGTTTCCAAGGAGAAGAACCGGCAAGAAACTCCATGGTTACTCTTTTTAAATCATTAGGCATATACGATAACAATATTTTTACGTTACAGCAATAGTACCCAATAGGTCGTTGCTTACTATACAAAGCATACATAAAACAAGATAATTATAACAATGTTAGAAACATCTAAGAATCTTCAAAGCTTTCAATGTTCTCACATTCACAAATTAAACAAGTGACACAAATATTGTCATCATTACTGTAAGTAATTCTGGGCAAGATATGAATTTAAAAAAAAAATGATTATTATTGTAAAACACCCGAATTGAGAAAAGAAAAAGGTATATAAGATTCAGAATAGTTCATCCTATTCCTTACTGTTTTTGTGTGAAAGAGGAGCAAACCTGTTCACAAACATTAGCATTTATAACATTGGTACGATTACCAATGTTATATTAAAATAACATTTACGATCGCGTTGACAGCCGTAAGTCGTAAGCAAGTACATCACATACGTACATTGTTGACTTGTCAAATCAGAGAACGAAGTCCTTGTATGAGCTTGGCATCGCCGACTCGCTACAGAATGAATTTTACGAACAAGGAGAATAATAAGTGAGTTGTAAAAATGTAGTAGTGAGGGAGTAGGCTACTGCATAATGCAATAATGGTTGTCGAACTTGATGATACACCTTAAATCCTGAATCAGAAAGTTTTACGTAAATGCATGGCAATTTATACATTTACGACGTATGTGTTTGACAGAAGGCGATGGAATCGCCACCTGCACTCTAATCGGTAATTCTTATAAAGAAATTAATCTATAGAGAAAGTTGAAGTAGTAAGAACAAAAGGCAATATTATGTTATATAAATTATGTATATTTGTCTATTCATTTTAATTAAACGAAAACTACAATTGCGTCGAATAGCTTCACCAATGAGCAGCATTCAGTAGTCCTGATTGAGCCCAGTGTGCGGCGGGTGCGGACCAGATAGCAGAGTGCGCCAAGGGCACCACAGGTGCGTGGGCCAACACGGGGGCGACCACAGAGTGAGACACAATAGCGGGCTTGGAGATCACGTCGAGACGAGATTGGTGAGATACGGCAGCCGGTACAGCGTGAACGACAGGAGTTGCGATGCTCCAGACTGGAGCAAGAGAACGCTTATGCAGCCAGTGCCCGTTAGAAAGACCCAAGTTAGAGTAAGCGGCGTGAGAAATAACTGCGGGACTGGAGTGTACATCAAAGCGGGACTCATGAGTCACTGCCGAACCACCGGCGTATACTGTGGCAATAGGAGCAGCATGTGCAACGATGGGTGTGACCACAGGAGCAGCGTGGGCAATCACGGGAGCGGCAATGGCGTGAGATACCACTGCGGGGCTGGAGATGACGTCAACGCGGGATTGGTGAGACACGGCGGAGGGAGCGACGTGCGCCACAAGGGGTGCGCCGTAGGACAGGTGTCCGAGGGAACGCTTCTTCAGCCAGTGTCCGTGGCCGGCAAGACCGTGTCCGAGGAGTGGGCTGGCGAGGGCAGAGTGCGCCAACACGGGGGCGGCGACGGCGTGGCTCACGATGGCGGGGCTGGTGCGTACGTCCACACGGGACTGGTGAGAGACGGCAGCGGGCGCAGCAATCAGGGAAGGAGCGATCACGGAATGGGCCACAGGTGCGACCAGAGAGCCATGAGCCAGGGGAGCGACGCCAGCGTAACCCAAGGGAGCGTAGTGGCCCTCCAGAGCCTTGGCTTGGAGGTGCAGAGCGCGGGCGTTGATGACCTCAGCGGTATCCAGGGGGCGGCCGCGGGCATCCAACACCACGGCGGAGTGGTATGGGGGCTGCGCCAGAGGCACGTAGGAGCCGCACGCCACAGCGACGAGAGCGAAGAACACCACCATCGATTTCATTGTGAACGTGGTCTGTGTTGTAATTCGACGATATACAAGATCACTTCAAACCGAATTACGGCTGACTGATAACATTGAATTGTTAAGCGCTGCTTTTATACTGACCGCTGGCGTATAATTAGCTTATTTAATTTAACGCAGACCTTACATGATATTAGGTAGTGAAACTGCAATGTCAAGTGTCATATGAAAGTAACCAACCTCGGTGTAGGGCTGCTTACGCAGTCACTGATCTGTTTCCGATTCCTTAATCTGTCACATAGTATGTTAAGTCGTCAGATTTCATTATTTCTATAGAAAACTAGGTAATGTTTCATAACTAATTTATATGTAAGCAAGAAAAATCTCATAAGGAAACTCAGTTATTGATATGTCAACGTTTGTATGAAAACTATCATATGCTTAATTATCCTTAGAAATACATCCTACAAGTGCTGTAAATGGGAATGTTTGTGTGTTGTTGCTCAATAGCGCCAGAACGGCTGAACGCAACTGCCTAATGTACCTTTTAGTCTTTGATTCTCTGTATTAATTATTTTGTTCTATATAAATCCATATATTATGTACGTATATCCTCGCCTAGTAGCCTAGTCTCGCCTAGTAGTTAGTACACTTTTTGCTTCTTATTATCCCAGTTTTATTGTAACAAAATTTAAATAAACCATCAAACCGGTTCAAAATAGCAAATTAATGAGGAGAACACATGCTTATATGTTAATGAATCTTGTTTCTTTCTTCGATATATTTTTAAAGAAATCACCACGGATTTTAAGATATTGTTGTATAAAAATTGCTTTTTAAAATTTGGTTGTATTTTATAATGTGTTAGGTAAATAATGTTACGCCAGCCAGTAGGAAGCAATTAATTCCCCGAATAAGGCTTCGTACTGTAAATTATATTACCTGAAGTGTTAATTAACTACACGTCTATCGTATAAAATACAAAATTGCAATGGAACAGTGGATGTAAGAGTACCTCCTAATACAGGCATTTTCATGGATAAAAAGAGAAGATTCAATTATAGATAACTTTTTTACAAAACTTAATATAAAAAAAATTAACTTAATTTTGCACAAACACGTCCCTAATCGTTGCAAAAGGTACAGGCAGGCTGGCAGCATAAGTCCTCTGTATGTATATTTATTCATTTGGCAATGTGTGAAACTTTTTGAAAGCTAAGGCCTTAACCATTTGCCATAACACCTCTTCCTCTTCGGAAGCATACATTATTGAGGTTCAATTGCTGAAAATCAGCATTATCGTTGAAGTCCCGTTCGTTTTAAGACGTTGCCCAGGTATAGACGCATGTAACGTAATTGATAAGGAATTGTCTTTTAGCATTTAACATCTGTCTATGTATCTAGTAAGCGATTACCGCAGCCTATAGACGCTGCATCAATTGAAGCAGTTGTGCGAATACAAAGCAAAGACTGTAATTTCATAAATACAAAGAACTAAAAATCAACTGCCTGACTTGGGGACGCGGGTTCGATTTCCGCTGAGGACAGATATTTGTGTGATGAGCACGATTGTTTGTACCTTAGTCTTGGATATTCTATTTATTTACATTGTATGTATTTATCTATATAAGTGGAATTGTCTGAAAGTGTTTTTGTTATTATATATTTATTATACATATGTAGGTATGCCTTTGTATTTCTTCTAAAGACGTATGCAGGTTTCCAACACCCTGATAATTTTCTTCGCCGCTCGTGGTGTGACCAATAATTTCACTTAAGCTCAGAAAAACTCATTGGTACAGTCGGAATTCGAACTTGCATTCTTTGTGTCACTGGCAACTACTCGAACAACTCGGCCAGCGAGGCTCAGTCACAAATATTAGTCTTATAAAACACATATTCGAAACCCTATATTCCCTTCAGTGCTATGTCAGGGTTAATACCGGGTACAACCGGTCTTACTAAGTAAAGCGAGCATGTCCAAAAACACGTGTGCTTTCAAAAGTAAAGTAATAAAATCATGTCGCACGCAGGACACGGAACAATGACATAACTCTTTAATGAATTATATTTAACTTAGAGCCGTAGAGTAGTGATTTATGTAATAGCAAGGTAAAGATTCGAATTCGAAGGTTCGAATCACCATCAGTCTGTATCAATGAGTTATTTCTTATGTGCCGTGAAGAAAATATCGTGAAAGAAGAAATGAGAAACGGGGACATTCACATTAGCACCAAAATAAACCTCCGGCGAAAAGAGTATTTTACCTTGGCCTACTCTTTAGATGAACTTTGTAGAAAGGCGTAAAGAATTTTAACGAACTTTATCCCTTTAAGGTTTATAAAGACTCCCTGAGAGGCAAGGAATGCTTCTCGTTTCTTCGAAATTTATTTTTTGTTCTTCCGCGGAGTGTGCCTATATTTCAGCCCAAACGATTATATTTTTAGTTCATTATTTATATACCATATAGCAGATATATTCAAGTCTGCATTGTTTATACTCCTAAGATATAAAAGCATGCCTCTTGAAAAGCTCCTTTAATTACTAGGAAAATTTTCAGCGGGGAATTGAGTTAAGAACGGAACGTTTCCTGTATGTGGAAAAGAATACGCCGACGATGGGGATAAGGGGCGATGGTGAATAGTAGCTGTGGGTATGATGTCAAACAATTACTCAATGCACTCAATGTTATATAAGGCAGAATTTGGGTATCACAGCGAGGCAAAATGCCTTGTCAACGATAATATTATAAATCACTTAAAGAATAGCATATATCAAGCCTAACTTTTAAAATTATCGCCTTAGCATAACCTAAACAGAGATTATAATACATTGCGATTTTACTGTGTATCTATATCTTCTGTAGGTATCACGTGTGTTCGTGTATAGGTACTCAAATAAAATATAATAATATTACATTTATCTTATTTAATTTTCTTTATACATTATTTAATCGATTTTTAAGCCGAATATGCTTAATGGATCCTAGTACTGTAATCTATTACCAAGTGGAAGCGTATACTGTGGGGGCATAGACGGAGCGTGCGGCGACCACAGCAGGCGCAACAAATTGCTCAGTGACCACAGCGGGTGAGGAGTGCACGTCGACACGGGATTGATGGCTCACAGCGGCGCCACCGGCATATACAGTGGCTACGGGTGCCGCGTACACCGAACGGTTCTCGACCGCTGGCGCGGAGACTAGAGCTGGGGCAGCAACCACGGGTGCGGAGACCTCAACAGCGGGAGAAGTGCGGACATCCACACGAGACTGGTGCGAGACAGCTGCGCCACCTGTGTACACCGTAGCCGGGGCGACCACAGTACGAGCTTGAACTACAGGCTCCACAGCTAGCACAGGCCCAGTAACAACAGGAGCGGTTGCCACTATAGCAGGGGACGAGCGGACATCCACACGCGATTGGTGAGACACGGCCGCGGGTAGAGCATAAGCAACGGCATGGCCGACGGATCTCTTCTGCACAAGATGTCCTTCCAGAGCCTTAGCTTGGTAATGAAGGGCTCGTGCTGAAACAACCTCAGCAGTGTCCAGGGGTCGGCCCAGTGCGTCCAGCACCACGGCCGGAGAGTTGGGCGGCTGCACGAGATATTGGGGAGCAGCAGCCACTGCAGCGATAACAGTACACAACACCACCAACGATCTCATATTGAACGAGGTCTGTGTCGGGATCCAAATAAAGATGATCACTTCGCACCGAACTTGGTCGACTGATGCCCGAAACGGATTCGTCCCGCTATTTATATACATGTGATAATAATCTATGCATGTCTCTGTAGTTTGCTATATGGGCGTTTAGGAACACAAAACTGACCGTCCTTGCTGTTGTCGCCGAATTCAGCAGCCTAAAGGTCGCACTTATTGCTCTTACGCCGGAGGTACAGCTCTGTGACGACAGCTAATGGTCTCTTGGCATTTGCTGGCGGTCGTCGTCAGTTGACTACTGATATTCAGACCAATACGTAATTATTTTTTTGATGTGATCTACAAGTAATCTTTACATTCAAGGGCACCATATCCGCCTCATATCCGTAATAGTACCTAATAAATACTAGTTATCGGCACTAAAACTACGCCTGGTTTATATATACCTGTCCATTCGTCTCATGGCTAGCTTTGACTTTAAACAACAAAAAAAAATTATTGAACATTATTTGATCCAGATTTTATTATGTCTCTATTATCGATTCGGTGGGCTTTATTTATGGTTTAGCTAAGTTTTACATTTTAATGCTGTATCAAAGAATCCAGTTCGTTTAAAAGTTTGAAGATTTGATAAGTTTTAATTTAAGTACCTAAGCTCTTTACAAATGGTGCGTTTAAGAATAATCAATAGAACCCCTTTTTGCATGCATTCGAATGCCATACATTTTCCATTAAAGACATCACAAAATCGGACACTTTTATATAGATACAATTTGTTTATTTTGTCGCAATCGGAGTAGTTAAAAGGTATAAAAATTGAAATCTTTTAAGGACGTTATCGTTGGATTTTAATATACTATTGAAAAACTAGATGGCATTATTTAAGTAATCTATGTTGACATCAGCTGTGTAGAATAGAAAAAAAATCAATGAGAACTTGAACATCGAGAGGAAACCTGAATACGTCTGAGGAGCAATTCAAAGGCGTATGTTTAGTCGTGCTTGAATAACGGCGATGGACTCACCATCTGTCACGTTGGCACCTAATATACCTCTGGCGGAAAGTGGGTGTGTGGGTATTACCTATACACCTCTGCCTACCCCTTCGGGGACCCTTGTGGGAAGGCGTGAGGATAATAAAGCTATATATATCAAAACTGTTCGAAGGAATTAGAAGGGAATAAAACCAATTTCAATAAATGTATACTTTACTAAGTAGTCCTAAGCTGCAAGGCCTGGCTTTCGATAATTCTAAGCCTCTTGCTGAGAATTTTTATATGGCGAATATTTAATCAACACAAATAGAAACTTTGATCTTTCTTCCTACCTTTTCACATGGGAGAGAAGGCTGAAGGTATGTGGGTAGCATCTATAAACCTCTGCCATCCCCTTCGGGGACCCTTGTGGGAAGGCGTGAGGATATATTATTATTATTTTTATTATCAATGAGAACTTAATGACGCATGTATGATTTTCTCACTCTCATCTGGAGGAAGTCGCTGGCAGAACATTGTTTTCTTAGACATATAATAGAAGCCAAAGTAAAAGATGGCGAGTCCGTCGTTGCTTAGCTCAATGTGTAAATTTGTTTTGTTTTATGAGAATACGATTAACGTTTAAAGAAAAAAACATGACGTTGACTGTCATGTCAAGACATTTGAATGTCTGGATTCCTTATTTTGTAGGTGAAGCCACGGTCAGCAGATAGATTACGTGTGCCATACATTACAAATATCAGTATTTCTAGGTTTCTTCTTTCTGCCTATCTGTCATCACCCCGAGCCAACGAACCACATTACAAACATTATATTAGGCAACCCAAACACAATGAAGAAAGATACGCAGCTGTTGAAACATAGCTCAAACCTGTGAGACAAATACAATCGAGAACAGCGCCATCTGTACCAAATGATAATAACTAATAAGCCAAACTTGAAAAAGCCTTCATAGCTTGAAATTATTCAATCGGGTGCAATACTCAAAATCAAACACGGCTTCCTTTTAATCCAGCGAGATTTTAGAAGATGTCGCTATTATCAAATAATCAATTGCATAAATTATTAAGGTGCAGTTTGTTTGTACGAACGCGCCAGAAACCATTTGAAAAAAAAGCTTATATTGAGACATGTTGCTACAACCCAAGGGTGCGACTCAGTAATCTGTATAATCAACTGATTAATGCTGGTGGTTAAAAGTAAAAGGTAAAGGTTTGACGCGGCGATGGACTCGCCATCTATCACGTATGTAGATACCTAAAGATAAATCCCTGGCGAAAAGTGTGGGTAGGCATTACACACTTCTGCCTACCCCTACGGTGTCCTTGTGGGAAGGCTAGAAGATATTTCATATTAACTAATCAAAGTTTGTTGTACAGGTAGGCATTTCATATAATATGTAGGTATATAAATGAATAGAGACAGTTATACTTTTTATAGCCCCGCTTTAACATCCTTATCTTTACTAACTTACATAAATTATGATATCCGTAAAGCCCATGTACTTTCCCTAGCAATTACTAATTAACTTTCCTTAGTTCTAGTATACGTTTAGGTAAGTAACGAAATAACGATTTTAGCGCTTACAACCTGGCTGATAGTCGGTAGGTACATCTCATTAAAAAGTAATAAAACATGAATTTTCAGACATGAAAATTCATGTTTATGAAAGTGAAAACGATAAGAAGATATGAAAGAAAGTGTATTATTAGTTAGTTAGTAATTATTAGTTACGTAACAGTATCAATCGGAAAATAATCGAAGTAACATTGTATTTTCATACAAAAATGATATATACAAAAGTTTAAAAAATTTTCTTATAAAGATAGCTGTGCCATTTACATTCCATAAAAAATACCTTAACAATCTTAGTCTTTTCTGCCTTCACGCCTTCCTACAAGGGTTCACGTCCTTTGTAAGACGGCACGAAGTAAAAGGCTGAGGGGGCTGAGGGATGAAGAGCACCTGTTATCCATCCCATATTTTTTTGTGTAGACATGCTAGTTAAAATATTCCTTCGCCATTTTATGTATCAAAGATAAATTCCCGAAGACCCTGAAATGTCACAAGTATAATAAACTACGAGCTAACACAGAACGTTACGACTAATAACAGCCTATTAATAGGCTGTTATTAGTCGTTCTGTGGTTTTAACTTTTTAATCACTGGCATTTAGAAGTGCAAAAAAGTGTTCAAGCCGACAGGCGAACACAAGCATGAATAATTATGGAAATTTCCACATTTCACACTTCACTTTAACAATGCATTTCCATCCTTGCGGCGCTCCAGGTGATAAGTGACGGTTCCCATCGGTGCTTGTTCACATCAGCAGGGACGAACTGGTCTGGTATATCGAGAACAATGCAATCGAGAACATTGCAACGAGCACTCTTGTAACTATGAACCCCAAGAATAGTTGTAATAAGAGGATAATATATATTACTATATTACCCAAAACTATAGTTAAACGCTCAATATACTTAGTTAAACAGTATGAAACTGAATATTTTGCAATATTGCATATTATGAATAGCAGTACCTACCTACACTATGGAAGTAGTTCGTTGGTACCTATTACTACTGAACCTTATCGATAAATGTATGACATATAAATTAGCTACTTGTAACCTAGGGAAATAGACCCACTGTATTACTTTACTACCAATGGAAATAATTCCATGTAAGACGTCATGTCAACTTTCGCGACGAGAGTAGAAAAAGAAATTAACAATGTGCCCCCGAAAAGGATTGGATGAGACACATACTGCATTTTTATATCAAATTATGACGGTATTTCAAGTGAGAAGTTTGCCATATATTTACCTTTGAAACCGTGCTTTCTCTGGCGAACATGATGTCACAGTTCCGCACCGCTGGCGGTAACTGCGCTCTTTTCCAATTCCACATCATATCAATTAGAAAAGACTTATATAAAATATTCAAATTAGATACGTATTACGCGCGTATATTATCGCAAGATATTGCTTTATAATGTAGCTATTTGTATAAGTTTACGTCTTTAAACACAAAACCACCCAATCAATGAATATTTTCTTATATTTGTAATTTGTGACCAAAAATATAAGGGATACGAATTAGCTGTGCCACACAAATGAAAGAATAATATGCAACATCATTTCTTTAAATCTCTATCGCTCTAATTTTAAATCCTTTAAGTACCAAGCAAGGCACTTTTTAACATAATGCGATACGATATAGCTTCTATATAACTAAGATACCGGAAGACAAGACTAGTACCGTGACGGGAACAAAGTGGAACCCATATGTCACTGACCAATGCGTGCAGACTTGACTTTCCAAACCTTTCCGTCCCGTTGAATGTGCGAAACTCGAACCGCTCGCTTCCCATGCGATCCTATTAGTACTTTCACATAATGCCATTGTTTCAATAAACTTGGTGTAACCTAGTACAGCAATTTAAGAATGAATGAATGAAATGAAACCTTCTGGTTTGCGATCGATCCCTGCCAAGGGCAAATATGAACACTGACAATTGTTTGATGTTAATATTCAATAGTTTACGGAATTTTAATTAATATGTCCACGATAAAATGTGGACATCATTTTATACATACATTATTATTATACGAGATAAAACAACGTAATAAAACACCCGCTACCAAAAGAAAGGCAGAATCTGCGGCTTGTCCAATGATCTAGAGGGCTTTTCAAGAGAGCTCTCTTACTGCGTACCTACTGTTTTCTTATGGACTATCGAAAATGTAACCACATTAATTATAATAAATTGATATGGTTAAATCACCCCAGAGAAAATCCATTACAGTTTTCTCTAGCGTTGCTGACATAGGGTACTTGTCTCTCACCTGCAACTCACCTGGCTAATAAGTTTTTAAAGTAGGTACTATGCGTAATGTCTAATTTTTTTTATTATGCTTATTTATATTGTATTATGATTAGTAACAAGGCTGATAAGCTGTTGCAGTAGCATTATATATTTTCCTGTTCTAAAATTGGTGTAAAAACCCGAAGGATTGTGTTTCTTCGCGAGTCCTTGAGGAGTTCTGGGGAAGCCCACGATTGCGTGGCGTCTCAAGCCACTGCAAAAGTGGGACATCAGATCAATTAGAACAGCGGCACTATGGAGTCGATACTACAACTATATTTTTTTATATTATTCTTGTATATTCTAAAATATCATTCAGGTCGTGTATAATATTATATTGAGATTTCATTAATAAAATTTTTTTATTATCTACCTTATGAGACAGGTACAGCATTTAAAAATCATGAGAATGTACATTTTAAATATACAATTGAAACATAAATATAAAAAATAATGTGAAAGTAAATCTGCTCATTAAAATATCTCAGTAATTTGAAATTGAAAATTCTTAATTCTAATATTTTTTATTATTATCCTATAAATTATTGTATCCATAATTTAAATGAAATTTTAGAAATTTAATTAAAACTATTTTTATACATACATAGGGTAGGCAGAGAGTATAGAGCGCCAGGTCTCTCTAGACTTACATACCTCTTTCGCTTCGTCCACATTCATCAGTCTCTTCATACATGCTCGTCGGTCTCGAGTACTCTTAACGTTCCCGTTCTTGAGAGTCCGATCTATTTGATCCAGGTAGTTGGAACGTGGCCTTTCTCTGCCTCTTCTTGCACACACTTTTGCTTTGTATATCTGTTTCGTCAATCTTTCTTCACTCATCCTTTCTATGTGTCCAAACCAACGTAACATGCCTTTCTGCATCTTTACAATCACACCCCTCATTCACGCCAGTTGATTTACGAATCTCTTCATTGCGGATTCGATCTAATATCGTTACTCGTCGTGTCATTTTTCAAAGAGATCGCATCTCAACTGCATTCAAGCTTTCATTTCATACTTCCTCTGACATAGGTACCCAGGATTCGCTGCCATACAATAAGGTAGGTACCAATATCGCGTTGTGGACAGTAACTCGAGCATTCTTGCTCAGACATATTTTTTATATAACTTTATAAATCTAATAGCTCTCCATGAACTAACTATCAATACAATGCATCCTCTATGTTACGGCAACTCCATTAGTCACTGTTTCACCAATAAGGTCTGCGTGACCTCCACACGTTTGCGAACTTTTGCAACATTCGTTCCCAGTAATACAGTAAGCATTTGTTAAAGTTTTAGTAAAATAATGTATCGTCAACACAACTTTTTTTTTTTAATTTATTTTTTAATTGCAATAAAAATAATAATAGTTTGTTAGATAAGGATAAACAGTCCTTATTACGTGTTAGGACCGAGATAAACTAACTGCTAAAGGTTTATTTCGCGAGTGAAAACTTTGATACTTTCCCCGCCGTGCTAGAACAGGCGAATTATGAGCGATTTCTACTCATATCCCAGTACCCTCGCTGTATGTGGCCACAGCACATTGCCGACCACTACGGACCTGATTATGCAACGGCTAAAGGCCCCATTACAGTCCACCGGTCCTCTTTTAATCGCCACTTACAATAGCCAAGTACTTGATTGATGAGAGGAGTTAGGTGAGGAAGAAGGCATTAAAGGAAGGTATATAAACAAAACATTTACCAGTAATGGCTGAAATTATTTTTAACGATTGAATTAACTTTTTTATATTACGTGGTAGTATATTGTATAAGTTAAATTACTCTGACCCTTAACGTTTCCGGTATATTCTTTAATATGATGAAAGCAGAGACAATGACTCCCGACAGAGACATCAACAGTGTATAAAGCAGACATCCAATCACAGTAGAGTCGATACGGATCACCATTATCGACAAGTCATTGATCTTAAGATGTAGTGATTGCGTAATGCAGTGAGCTAGATTCGGAGGTACCTACGGTAAAAAATGTAAACAGCCTGTGGTCAAGAGGTTGTTGTTACGTCACGACTTCGGTTGCAATGCAACAAGTATGTACAAGTTCGATGCACCCGTTGCAATAGACCAATCGGCGCATTGTTGCTACATGACAAAACATTTCGTTCACATACAGTATCGCTGGAGGAGGTCAGTTCAGTTACCTACTTCTTGTATAGCTGCTTTTACGTAACATGTAAGATAGACTACTTAGGATATGGAAACAAACGAAGGTGCCTTGTATAATCATCATATGCGTAACGAGTTTAATTAGCATATTAATAAATAACATAAAAGGTACCTATGATGACATACCCAGATATAGTAGGTAGGCGCATAGCCATAATAATATGTAGCGATGGTAGCCGTGTAGCTTGAGTTTTAACCGGGAACGTCAGTATTGCAGGATCATGCATTAGTATTTTCTGAGCTGAAGTTACAGTGGGTGACACAACGAGCTTTATAGCGAAAGCAAACATCGAAAAGAATACAAAACGTCTGATAACAATTTCAAAGAAGTATATCAAGTGGTACTTGAGGGACCCAGTCGCCATCTGTCACGTTGATAGCAATAGTTTCCGCAGCCTGAAGGTGGTAAGATTCTTCTACTTCAACATCGTTAAAAACTTCCGATATCAAATAGCTTCATCGTCTCCCTCAAGCGATGCACAAGTTCATTCAACAGCGTTCGAGCAATAGTAATGGTTCAGCGAACTGTTGCGCAAGTGCACAGCGTCAAGCAATGCAGGTCCGGCTTGTGCGCTGGAAAGCCCCTCTTGTGCAAGGCAACTCGCCGCCTTGCAATGCCGAAAAACTAAATCCTGTTCAATTACCATCTATGAAGCAATCTATGAGACAAACGCGTGTTTCATCGTTGGGTGAACATATTTAGAATCAAAAAAGACTCATAGGCTATATTTAACATGGTGAGAAGAATGCGCAGGTAAGATCCCAGTGCCCAGTAGTGAGCTGAGAGAAATTGATATGATGACAGTGATGAATAAATATTCATTTTCACAGCTCCATTTTAATGGAAACCTATCGGTTAGAAAAGTGTATCAGGGAAAAATTTTAAACTTTAATATACTTACTTCTCGTGTCGCATATATCGACGTTTTGTATACTACATAAATACCGTAGTATATTGTAAGTTAATTAGGGCTACTTGAATTGGTATCCAATTAAAGACTTCTGAAACATATGCACATGCCAGATGCAACTGGCATATTTCCATAAACAGCGCGTTGATGTCTTTTACAGCGTTACACTGTTGGATGATGTCATTGTTACGGCTTGCACTCGATTTAGCTCAATGTGACTGGTTACCAAACACCTCTTTGTTATTTGTTATACTTTAATCAGGGATAGTTGAAGACCTGGATTAATCCAATCGCGAGACTGCTCAGAGATTTGAAGAGAATAAACAATTCAGGTCTCTGAAACTGAAATGTTTATTACATTTGACAAAGATAATATTAGTAGTCACCCATCCAGTTGCTGACTTCATATTAGATTACTTAACTCTACTAAATAAAAAAAGTCTACATAAGAAATACTCTTTTACTTGCTACATATTTAGTTCCTTACAAGGATTTTCAAGCAGACATCGAGAAACTTGTTTCCTGTTCTGTCCATGTCCAAATTATGAAATTAATCTAGGCCCTTAATATTATATTTGAATCACCCAGCATCAATTGGTTTAGTTGCGGGAAATCCAACTTAATTACAACATAGTTTAACTAGCTTTTAGAATAAATGAAACCAGGTTCATAATTCCAAAATACGGTTTTAGTTAACACACACTTAGTACGGCACATTAAACATTAAACAATATGGGAATGGAACGGGTGACTTGGAGCTTCGTAGTCAAGATCTGTGACCACTAGACCAAACCACCGGTCGATCGCGTTTCGAAGGCATCACATAATAAATGCTTAAGCAATATAATAAAGGACGAAAATGGCCTGGTTTAGTAATTCGGCAGTCCTTAATGGGGTGTTCCCGTGAAAGTGGCTTATGGGCACGCTAAGGCGGTATGTGTCCCAATTGTCGTGGGCGGCGCTCTTAGATAATACGCATTATCTGAACGACATATAGTGGTATAAATGTCACACAGGCATCATTTCTATTCAATTTGGATTATGTATGCTACAGTGATAGAATCACAATAACGATTTTGTAACAAAATGTATACTATTAAGGCTGCCATATTTACCCTTAAATAAGTGTGTCATCTATTTGAATTTTTCATATAGGTATCTTAAGTATATAATAATATATATAAAAATAATATAAAGAGTTCAAAGAGCCGTAGTGGCCGAGTGGTTCGAGCAGTTGCCTGCGACGCAAAGGTCGCAAGTTTTAATCCCGACTGTACCAATGAGTTTTTCTAAGCTTAAGTACAGTGGTTAGTCACACCACGAGCTTTACGGTGAAGGAAAACATCGAGAGGAAACCTGCATACGTCTGAGAAGAAATTCAAAAGGCGTATGTATAGTCGTGCTTGAGTAACGGCGATGGACTCGCCATCTGTCACGTTGGCACCTAATATACCTCTGGCGGAAAGTGGGTGTGTGGGCATTACCTATACACCTCTGCCTACCCCTTCGGGGACCCTTGTGGGAAGGCGTGAGGATATATTATTTATATTACTATATTATAAAATTATTTGAGATATTGAATGGAAACTTTTTGCTCTAACATAAACATAGTTAAACAACCAATATGATTTGACAAAGATAATATTTTGTATTTAAAAACGGGTAGCTACATTTATTAATAATAATAAATATTATACCCTCATGCCTTCCCACAAGAGTCCCCGAAGGGGTAGGCAGAGGTTTATAGTTAGTAGTACCCACACACATACTTGCCGCCAAAAATATATTTTAGGTACCAACGTGATAGATGGCGAGTCCATCGCCGTTACTCAAGCACGACTATACATAGACCTTTTAAATTTCTTCTCAGACGTATGCAGGTGTAACGGTGTTTCGGTGTTTCTTCACCATAAAGCTCGTGGTGAGACTAAAATAATTAAATTAAACTAAATAAATTAAATTAAAAATTTCACACAAAATAATGTACAAACAAGACATCAAGTAAATTCAAACAATGTATTGTCGTTGCTTTTATATAACCAAATTTAATATTCTGATGAATCCTAATAATAAGTTGTACCATGTTATCATACATTTCATACTTATAATGTGTATCTCAAATTCTACCGTTCTTTTGTAATCAATTCATGTCATTTTTATGCCAGCCATAGCGTAGATCCGCAAAATGTAACCTCAATAAAACCCATATTGCCAAACATACTCAGAAACTGAATGAACGAAACACGCAGGGGTTGATCAATGATATCAGACAGACGTCATACCCTGTACCAATGAATCGTAGCAAAGCGATACTGTTAACAAAGCTTACTCAACTATGGCTCATTTCGGTCGCAATGGGTAAAAATATGGATACAGTAGTAGGAGCCCAAGTCGATCGTCTTACAAAATCAGTGCGCGCGCGTCTTTACGTCGATAGATGTATAAAGAGTTGAGGTGGTTGATGCAGCCGTCATTCGGACGCAAACAGTGCGCCAGTGTAGTGGTGAGAACACGATACGCCATTTGTGATTAAAATAAGCAGTGCCGTAACAAGCGTAAGTTTCTCCAGTGTTTCTAGTGTCTATACATCAGTGAGATACCGCGAGAACTTTATAATTCGCAGTGCATTTTGGTAGTACATTAGTTACCTAACAGAGCATTCGAGTCATACTTTGATGCAGTGATATCTTACCTATTCGGTGTGTATTCAATGCAGTGGGTTCGATTCCCATACAAAAAAAGGGTAACTTAACACCATGGGACTTCGACAATTACTTTGCACATACGTATTGAGTTGTTTCACATTATTTATTAGGAAATACTTACTGGTGTAAGTTTTAGGTACTCGTACTATATACGTCACAACAAATATTTTATTGTTAATTCAAAGTAGAGATAAATTTATTTAAGCCTTCATTAGTTTTTCGGGAATAAAAAAAAAAACAATCAAACCATGTTAAATAATCAAAATTTTATATAATCAATTTCAGTCTTCATGTTAAGTTAAGCGGTTGATATGTAGATATAAAAATATACTTAATTTGAAAGGATTTTAAGAAACTAATAGGCAAATGTCTTCTTGGTTAGGTACACACGCTTTCACTTCCCCACCCTATATTCCCCACCATAATAAGAATTAGAATCATGAATTACATAAGCTGTGATTTTTCTTCTTACCTCATAATACAAATTATGACAATCGTTAACTTCTACTTGTAACCATAAATTCGGCCAATTACTTCCGATTGTCCGCTTAGACCGGAAAATAATCGGAAATATGTAAAGAATAATGGATATCTTGACTCACGATCGCTATCTACCTACGAACAAGACAATCCCAGAGAACGGAGTTATAAGTTGCCGGGAGTATTAAGTAGCTTAATGTTGTAACGTGTTGCATAAAACAAACAAGATCGACTGCTCGGATGTTGCATAATGGTATTACACGAATTTATGACGCATCGGCACGCATCGGTCCAAACGCGCCGTGCTTACCAATAAACAGCCTGTGCCAGTTTCGGGCGCGACACCACGACACTGACACCAATGTTGAACTTTCTTTCACAACAAAAACAAAAGCTGACCTCGATTACGTGTTAAAAATTAGATTGATGAGCATGTCACTTTTTTAAGCTGTTATTACAGAATTTGTAAACTTGTGCAATTAATCTTTACACTTGAAGTAAAAGAAAATAATCTTGAATATGACTCTTTAATGTTAAAATCGCCTCTTATTGTATATATGAGAATGATATTTGCTTATGTATGCTGCGTGAGAGTGCTTTCTTGAACCCACGCGCTCCGTCCCAGCTCGCGACGTCGTGTCGTCGCCTTAACCGCAGTACGCTGACATTATGAAGGCTTATATAATCACAGACTCCGCGAAAGTAAAAGTGATTCTGCGCCTGGCTATGTTTCGAAACAGTGACACGGTTTACTAAATAAGGATCAAATGACTTCTAATAAAACTTTTATTTTGTTGAGACATATATGTTTTCATTGGTTTCCAGAAGATGCGGTGGTCTACAATAACCCTCATACTGCTGCCATTATTAATAGCCAGCACATCAGCAGAATGGTCTTGGGGAGGTGAATCAAAAGACAAACAGCCTGACCCAACCACAGATAAAACTACAGAACTTTTGCAAGGAGAAGAGTTTTCCGAAGCACAAGAGAAAAACGCTGAATCCGGCACTGTACTAGACGATATTGTCGACGAACTTGTTAGCAATAAACAGGGCAGGAGCTTAGGTGGATTCGACGATGTGTACAGCGATCCCACGATCAAGGAAGCCTTGGACGCTGGGGATGATGCTGAAGCAAGAAACCTCATCAAAGGACGCCTCTGTACACTAGGACTTATTCAAGTAAGTTCTATACACACAAAAGAAAATGAATATTTTTTAATATTTTATCCACTTAGAGTTAAGTAATTGTTAAATCCGACTTTTAAAACGATGTACCTACCATGATTTTTCAGTGCGATGAAGATGACAACCAGGAGAAGCGCACATACTTGTCTCCCGATGAATTAATTTACGCACAGCCTGTGGACATCAAGCCTGTTGGAAAGCCTGTAGCTTCAATCGCTGTTCGTGGTCCCTCGAGAGCCTATGGCCCACCCAGGCCAATGCTATACCCTCCGCGCCCACAAAAGATACCACCCAAAAGGGTCGGCTACGGTGGTAATATCCGACCTGGCTTCTCTGAAAAGTATGGCGTAGCAGGAAGCAATTTCCAATTTTCCCAAAGCAGCGGATTATACAATAATCATGACTCGAATTTTGTAACAAAACCGCCAATTTACACGAATGACGGTCCATACTCCTTTGAATCTTCCAGACCATCTTATAACAAAGGACCAGCTGCGCCTACCGGTGTTAAAACAGATTCAATTGTTCAACAACATGTGCATCATCATTACGTTCACGGTGATGCTGAAAAAGACCCAAAAGTGATTATCAAACCAGTAGCAATTCCTGTAGGATCAGTTGGACATCTGGCTTCTCAAAATAATTTCCAAAATAGTTTCCAAAACGGCTTCCAACAATCCAGTGACGTTATCACAGCCGGTGATGCTGACTTCAGTGGCATAAGTTCTGGGGGATTCAAGCCAATGACTGGCGTATATCCCTCAGACAGTAAACCTATTTACGAAACTGACACTATTTACGGTTCTCAATTTAGTCAAAATAACTTTAACAAAGGAAATGTGTTGACTCAGGGTCTTCCAAATCAATACGCCGGCAATGGTTTCGATGACCAAAAATATGGAAATTCACTTGGAGCATACGCTTCACAAAACACGGAATTCTACAAAAAAGAATTACACGTAGGCTCTGCTAACAATATATATAGCCAAGGCCCTGCAACGTTTGGTGAAGGCAACGGATACCAACAAAGCTTTCATGAATCTAAAGCACAAGGATTTGAATGTGTCTGTGTGAACTACGATCAATGCCCGAGCCAAGAAATTATTAATCGCAGAGATGACTTGTACTTACCAATCGATCCCCGAAACAAAGGCGGTGATATCACAGCTCTCACTGAGGAGCAGCTTGATAACTTAACCAAAACTGAATTAACAGAAACACAAACAGAACTTTCTCCAAATGCCACTGAAACTGAAATTAAAAAAGTTTCTAAACGTGATGTTGGTGAAGAAAAATCTGCTGAAACTGCAGCAAAGGAAATTGAACCCGTAAGTAATTTAAAGTTTATTTGTCAGAATAACTACTACTAGCACCATCATAAAGAGCCGAATATGCTAACATACGTACATATTAAAAACATTACCTACTCATCCAAACCATCCCGATACCATTAACTCTGCAACGATTCTACTAAAAGTATAAACACCTTCCATTTATCGTGTCTTACCATTTTATCAATAAGACTGGGGTAACATTGTTACTCTCAGACTTGGGAAAGATAAACATGTTTATTTTTCCGAGACTGACGGTAACAAACTCAAAAGAAAAACTAAACAATGGGCACTGACATAAATCTAACACTGAAATTATAAATACAATAATAAAATAAAAAATATCACTGCAGCGCCTCATTGGATTGGCCGGCTACGGCGGCAATGGCGGCAATAACAACAAACAAGTGCAGCCCACGTTTGGTGTCTCTTTTGGGTTGCCTCAGCCCTCCCATGGCGGTTATCCTATCAATCCTTTCAATTCGAATCCTCTCTACAACCCATACGGTCCTGCTCTGAACGGGGGTGGTCTCAATTTAGGTTTATTGTCAGTTAATCCTCTTTTAGCAGTTCAAGTGACTAAAAACGATTATGGGGACAAAGTAATCAAGCCATTTGTTAACTTACATGTGACCCCCAACGAACACGTAGTTAATAAATTAGGACAGCTATTCCATGAGAAAAAACATTACCTGCTAAATAAGCATGAACACTATCATCACCACAACATCAACCCGTACGGGCAATATCACAAGCCAACATATCCTCACTATGCGCATCCCCCTCCCTCCGTGTACCCCCCTCACTACGCGCATCCGCCTCACTCATCACAGGCCCCACACCCGCCGCCTTTTGGGCCTGTATATTCTCCCCATTATTCTCACTATGAACCAGGCTATAGTAAGATACATCCATATAGCGCCCCTGAGCCACATCTAGGCAACGATGATTATTACGACGACGATAATACCAATAACTATGATGACAATGCGGACTTTTACAATCCACACCAAAGTGGCTATGGATTTGAAAGATCAGCAAATACAAGTTTTAATAATAATCAAGACAATAGTTACGCTAATCGATATGCACATTCCCGATCCTTAACCCTTCCCTCGAATCCCTCTGGGGCAAACCGGGGAGGCCAAGCCGTTCGATTTCCCGAGAACAGAAAGAAGAGAGATCTTGTAGAGAAACCTATTGAAACTATAGAAGAGGTAATCAATTACAGACAGATAAGGTCTCAAGCTTTTGTAGCTCTTCCTGTCACCTCAAGTATATATTAAAGTTCTACCCTTTGTATTTTTAGCGTCAAGGATACTTCAATCAAGGCCCAAGTCAACAATGCAGACAAAACCAAGTATGTTGCCGCAGACCTCTGCGCCCGCAGGCAGCCAACCGTGGACAATGCGGCATTAGGCATTCGCAAGGTATTAATGGCAGGATCAAGACACCAAGTTATGTAGACGGCGAGAGTGAGTTCGGCGAGTACCCGTGGCAAGCAGCTATACTGAAAAAGGACCCCAAGGAATCGGTTTACGTATGCGGAGGCACCCTTATTGACGGTCTTCACATCGTAACTGCTGCCCATTGCATTAAATCGTGAGTTTTGTTTTGGTGTTATCTTAATTCTTAACAATATTTAGTACCTACATATACATAGTACAGCTACCATACATAGGTACATATAGAATTAACCACAACTTACATCAAATAATTTTCAGGTACAAGGGATTCGACTTAAGGATACGTCTTGGTGAATGGGACGTAAACCGTGATGTGGAATTCTACCCGTACGTTGAGAGAGACATAGTTTCTGTACACGTACATCCAATGTATTACGCTGGCACCTTGGACAATGACCTCGCTATTCTAAAGATGGACCACCCTGTTGAATGGACCAAATATCCGCACATTAGCCCTGCCTGCCTTCCTGACAAATACTCAGACTATAGTGGTCAAAGGTGCTGGACAACCGGATGGGGTAAAGATGCTTTTGGCAATAACGGCAAATACCAAAATACCCTGAAGGAAGTAGACGTACCCATCATTCCCCATGGTCAATGCCAGCAGCAACTGAGACAGACCAGACTGGGCTACAACTACGAATTGAACCAAGGATTCCTCTGCGCCGGTGGTGAGGAAGGCAAGGATGCGTGCAAGGGTGACGGAGGCGGCCCGCTGGTATGCGAGCGCGGTGGCACTTGGCAGTTGGTGGGCGTCGTCTCCTGGGGTATTGGCTGCGGCCAGGTCGGCGTGCCCGGCGTCTACGCCAAAGTGGCTCACTACCTCGACTGGATCTCTCAAGTTACTGGCAAATTTTCCAACTACTAACTTACTTCCAACTACTTGGTAGGTATTTATCATAAAATGTTTTAAATTTTGACTGAACATATCCCATGTTTTGTAATTTATTATTAGAAAATAGTATGTCATGTAGTTCTCGTGCCTATTTAATATTTATTGTAAGAAAATCTTTGGATGGTAATATCCAGAGTATCAGAGTAATTGCATATGCAGTTTTGTATATTTTTTGAATAAGAAATAAAAAATTAAATACGTTAAAGCTGTTTTGTATCTGAATCCTTCTGCCTTCCAAGTAGGGCAGAGTTTAATTCGCTGTCGCCGCTGTGCAATAGAAAATTAAGCAATAATAATTAAGACCACATTGATATATGCAGGTTATACTCGTTATTGTAGGCTAGTGTAGTCGTCAGGGTAGTGTAGTCACTACGAATAAGTACATGTAAGGGTGTCAGTTTTATAAGAAGATACATCTATCGTAAAGACTAGATATTGTAGTCACATTTGTTTTGACACCAATGTTTCTGAAAACGATACTGAACACAAAATTTAAACCTTGTACATACTGTACCTAAAAAAAGCAGCTGCTTTAATGGGAAAGGTTTCTCTCTGACTGTCAGACCTCTTTCGCAAAATTCATTCAAACTGTTGTATTGAACAAAACAAAACCTAGTTATAATGAACATTCAAAAGCTTTCAAAAGAAATCTACAGCTGTCATTACAGTGGTTGTCAAGGAGTACTCAAATTGGGTTTGTCAGAGGAGACATATGATGCCAAAGTTATTTAATTGGATACCTACTCCAAAGACTACTATTTAATACGTGACCAGCATTGAAACATTAACAGCCATTGTGCATAGTATAAGGTTCGGGACGGATTGCTACAATTTATAGTTTATTATGGCTGGGAAAAGCACGGATAGAAAAGGAAAAGGCAAAGATTCAAAATCGGTAGCGAACGATATGACAGTGAACTTAGCCGCATTTACCTTACCCGATAGCTTGCCTTGTTCGGAGGTGGAGTTTCCGATTCTTATCAAAAGGAAATGTCGTGCAAATTGGAAATCCATATTGGAGGAGAGCAATGAAAGATTTAGGGAAGTTGAAGAATATGTTGAAAGAAAAAAGGAACCAGTTATAAAACCACCGTTCATCAGTAAGTATTTCCAATCTCAACAATGCAGTAAATATTTCTGGTAAGCGCTTATTACATTCCACTCAACAATGTTATATAGATTTCTTTGTATATATACACCTCAATATACACTAATAGTTATTATAAAGATAATAAATAGATTGTGGTGGCAGAATGGTTCGAGCAGTCACCTGCCACACAGATTGTAAGTTCGAACCCTGACTGTTTCTCTGAAGTTAAGTATGTACAATGAATAGTCACCCACGAGCTTTACGATGAAGGAAAACATCGAGAGGAAACCTACATACGCTTGAGAAGAAATTCAAAGGCGTATTTGTGGTCGTGCTCGAATAACAGCGACGGTCTCGCCATCTGTCACGTTGGCACCTAAAATGTATCTCTGGCAAAAGTTGGTGTCTGCGTACTGCCTATACACCTCTGCCTACCCCTTCGATGACCCTTGTGAGATGGCGTGAGGAGTCACATGAGTTATATTTTATTTATAAAAGAAACATATACATAAAACTATAGTTAAATTTATGGCGGGTGACTCCACGAAGCGCACGTATAAAAATATGCCTAATTCATTTTCCTTTCAATTTGTGGCATACTACTTAAATAGAACCCATCAATTCGTTGTCCTAATATCGGACTGTGCAGTCAAGCCAATAGGTCTATTGGTGTCCGAAAAAATAATTCAGGAATCATATCAGGAATGAAGAAGGCTATCCCTTAAGCCTGGAATCCTTTAAATCAGGAACTAAATTGGTTCTCTGCAAACTTATGGTTCCCGAACTTCAATTTGATCATGTAATATCATCTTCAAGCCTTTATCAACTGGCATGAAGGTATGAAGGCCCACAGACTTAAGAATTATGTATCTACTAAATTCGTCACATTGTCTATGCCTTCCAGAGACAGAGTTTGATTACATTAAAAATGAGATCTTTGTCCATCTAATACCAGCGCTAGAAGAATCCTTAAACAAAGCCAAGATATGGGAGGCACTGATGAGACAAAAATGTTTCTACAATGGGATCGATCACATTGTTCAAGTACTTTCGTCTTATAACGTAAACATTGTTGTTTAAGGCCGAGCACCGAATACGAAATATAACAGTTAATATTTACAGGTACTCTGGAATAACAATCCACGCTTTCCAGGTCGTAAAGAAAAACAACTGCATGTTTTCAATATGCCCTGGGTTAGAGATTATCTACAAGAAAAGTACGCAATTGTCGCTTTACGTGACATACAGTAATTTTTTAAACTAAACGAAATACTATAAACATTTCAACCCGTGTTCAATCGGTCAGATTAACTCGCGAATCGCTTGCAACCCAAAGATTGCAAGTTCGAATCCGACTATACCAAAGAGTTTTCTTAAATTAAGTAGTGATTAATCACACAACGAGCTTCATTATAAAGCAAACATCGTGAGGAAACCTGCATATATTTGAGAGGATACTCAAAGATACCCCGTCTCTAAAGGATTATAATATCTCAACTTCAAACACCGTAATAATTTATAATATTGTCTTTGGCATTGGTTCAGCCAATGATTAAACTTGGCGCCACACACATTTAAAAATATATCTTGCAATATTTTAAAGTAGCAAAGTATTTGTGGCAAATTCGAACGTATATGTATATATTATCTTGAATTATTAAATTGCAGTCCTAGGCCTTACTATCCCAAGTCTTGGTTGTGGCCGGAGGACTACGCAGCAACATTGATCCAGAAAACTGTCCGGCAGTACTTTGTGCAAAGAGAAGAGGAGGTTCAAGAAATGCGGGACTTTTGGAGGGTAAGTTTTAATGTTAACTGTTCCATGACAGGGCTCTGTTATACAACAACCTGTTTTAAGCACTCTCTTTGACTATGGTCACTGCCTTAATCAGATAGACCGTACCTAATTTAGATACTAATTATAAGGTTTTCATTAGTATTACTTAGAAATTACGTATCCAATGTATACTTATAAGATTTTCTCACATTTTCAGAAACTTGAAATGGAGCAGCAAATGCCAGACATGGAGACAAATCCATATCTGGCAAAAAAGTTTGCAGCTGTTCCAACTTACAGCAAGCCTACTAATGATACAAACAACAATAACAATAATTAGTCACAATTATGAATATATGTGTTCACAGCTTTGAGTGTGATATCATAAGATCTATATATAATAATAATATATCCTCACGCCTTCCCACAAGGGTCCCCGAAGGGGAAGGCAGAGGTGTATAGGTAATACCCACACACCCACTTTCCGCCAGAGGTATATTAGGTGCCAACGTGACAGATGGCTAGTCCATCGCCGTTACTTCAGCACGACTATACATACGCCTTTGAGTTTGAATTTCTTCTCAGACGTATGCAGGTTTCCTCTCGATGTTTTCCTTCACCGTAAAGCTCGTGGTGTGACTAATCATTGAACTTAAGTTCAGAAAAAACTCATTGGTACAGTCTATATAAAGACAAACATCATCATATTGTTCAAAATTACACAGGTGCAGTTTCACCTTACAGAAAATTGCAGCAAAATAACTACTTCTGACTAGTATTACTGTGTTGAATAATGTTTGCAATTTCCACAAGGAAAAGCTGGCTGATAGGGGACTGGTTTATCCTAATTAATAATTATAAAAGATAATAAAGTCCTAAGATGTCAAATATTATTTCTGGCCGACTCATCAGTATTAAGCAGACACACACTTAGTAGTGGTTCTGGTAGCATATAAGTGGATAGCAATGCCATCTGTAACATGTTAGCCATTTCTGATGTATAAAATAGTAACATCATATTTACATACATCAGAGACACAAAAATATGTAGGGACATAAATATGACTACATATTATTGTTTTCAAATGAAATCAAGAATGAACATTTAACTGCTATAATTGTTTAATTAATTAAAAACTATATGTTCTACAATTTACCCATTGGTTATGTTTAGCAAAGTTGCACACCCTCATAAAGTGACGGACTGGCTGGTTTGCCCAGGCCCATGGTGAACTGAATGTTGGGCTTCTCACCGCCTTTTGCTATTCTCTTAGTTCTGTTAGGGCTGTGGTTGTAGGCTATTGGCAGGGAGAACTCCTTCATTTCCTGAAATCCATAAATTCAATGCCATTAATAAGACATTCTGAAAATTTACATCTAGCTTCAAAACAACTATGTATGTTTTCATTAACAACTTTAAATCAACTTTATATGTTTCTTACTAAATCAGCTGTCTCAAATTGACCAGATTGAACATTTTTAATTTTTTTTTTACTTAAAAAAGGAGGGGGTTCTCAATTCAACTGTATTTTTTCATTGTGAAATTGCTTCCATAATCTTACTAATATTATAAATGTGAATGTAAGTTTGTTACGCTTTCACGTAAAAACTACTTAAGAGATCACTATAAAACTTTGTACACATATTCTTGGAGGTATTAGAAGTAACATAGGATACTTTTTATTGAAAAAAAAAACATTTTTACGAAAGATAAAAAAGCCGTCCACGCCGACGAAGTCGCGGGCACAGCTAGTATTTAATAAAGTTATGTTGATGATGTTTTATACATTTTAAACTTAATAAATTTTGTGTAAAATATAAACAAATAGCATGAGAGTAATAATTGCCTGAAATAGCTGTGAGATAGTTTATTACTGTGTAACCAAAAGGGAAGATAGAGTAGTTTTTTGTTCTGTATTATGTCTGTGTGGATGAAGAAGAGGTCTGTAAGTATGCACTAGCACTCAAACTCATGAAGCAACCTCTGTCACACTCGGCATAATATTGATACAGAGACTGACAACGTGATTTGCTGTAATGTCTCATGGCATATATTACACAATATAGGTAAGTAGGTAGGTAAACTATGACTAATGGCTTGTCCAAGTGGCAAGTACACACCTCTAATCCTTTGATTGCTTGTTGATCTATAATGAACTTTTTCATCAAGGGTGGCATTTCTATTGTCCTTGGCAGAATCACCTCAGGTTCGACATCAGTTTTGACTGCAGCAAATAGTTTGGCCTCCTCATTCTTAGGTATAAGCTTATAGTCTGGCTTATATGATGTTCTATAAATTTCAGTAAGCTTTGATAGTTTTTGGCCTCTAAATGTTTTCTCAACCCAAACTCTTACTCTGCGTCTCTCCTGTAATTGTTGAATAAATTATTTTATAACTAATTTTTTTTTATTTATTTATTTAAACATAATGTTGACTATCAAATTATTATTACCTCATCTGGACTTGTTTCAACTTTAACAATTTTCATAAAACAGGGTTCTGGATACCGCTCAAAAACAGACCGAATAATGATTCTGCCAACTCCAAAACTCTTAAGGTTTCCTACAATTTCCCATAAGGTTTTTCCCTGGAAATCGGTAGTTCTGCCAACATACTTAATGACCGTCGGAGACGCTTTCGATGTCATTATCCAAGAAAATTCTGAAAAAATATACATTTTGAGATTTATTCCTTTATTGACAATATAACCTTTGGTACTATTGTCAATACTATAATATTATTCTGATTGAAAGGGACAAATTGTATTTTTTAAATTTGAATTGGCTAATGCTAAAAACTATTTAAGCTGAAGCCGTTAAAGATATACAGTATATATAGCACACAAGTCAACAGACATTGGTATGAAATGGAATAGATAGCGACCAAATTCTATAATACGTAACAAACTGTAACTCACAAGGAGATGCACTACAGAGATAAGTCCTCTTCCTAGAAGGGTCCCCGAAGGGGTAGGCAGAGGTGTATAGTTAGTACCCACAAGTCAATGCTTTATTATTAGTTTTAATTTTCACGTTCTGTTAGAATCATAAACTAATCATAGCATTGATTGGTATACCTACCTACACTTATATTAATAAACTCCAAAACAGAAACTTTTTTAGGTTGTGATAGGAATAAGATTTGACAATGACATCTGATCTGAGCACAGATCCTACATAATATCATATGTACACATACTGGTATATTAATAGTAGTCTATGATACAGACACTATACTATATGATATAGACTATATACTAAATAATTAAATAAACCACTAAAATGTGAACATAAAATACATCCGCCAAAAGCAAAATACCTATATACTTGTGAGTCACAAATTAACATTTATGTAAATTTTTCAAATACAAATACTTTGGGACAATTTCACACAAATTGACATATTCTCAATTTAAGCAAAGCTTGTACCGTAGTGACTAGACGATATAAATACTCATTATTTAGATTAATTAGATAGATTTATACATAAATCATTACCAATTACCAATAACATACATTCAAGAATAGCGTACTCCTGTTGATCATACATTTGTAAATCCAATCTGATTGCATGAAGTATGGTGGCTTGGTATGGTTTCTCATAGCAGTAAATAGGAATTACTAAATTAAGTACTAAAAGGCGTTTTCGGGTTTTCAGTTTTCGGGTCACATTTACCTACACACAAAAATATGAAAATACTTTGTGAAAATGATAGGTCCCCAGAATCAACAAAAACGCACCTGCGTCTGCATTCTGAAGAGTCTGAGCATCACCACCCTCTCCACACTTCAAAGAGCATGCTTATTGGAATGGTTAATGGTTAACTTCAAATAAAAAAATGGGCAATTTCGACTCCCCTAACCAGGTTCCACGGCTAATTAATGATGATTCTTGTGTGAATTAATGTTAATATTATCGATTTTACAGATTTGGTACTCGACACTCAAATTGAAATACCCGGATAAACGGAAACCGAGTACCTACTCTTTGCAAACATGTTAGTATAGGTTCCATAACCAGGAGCTACTTAAACAGCTTATCATTAGCCGGCTAATAACATTCACATGTATGTAGGTATTGAAATTTATAGTATGCCTGTATAATCATAATCAACTCAATTTGAGTATTAAATCTCCTTAGCTAATATGAATAATGGAATGTTATAATTTGTCATTGAAATGGTATATTCTAGAATCTCGATACTGTTACTTTGTGTTCGAAATTAATAAGAATTTTAGTAAAATTTTCAGCTGAGTCTCAAATACCTAATAGGGCATGAGCTTAGTGGAATAGATATTTTAATTTAATGATTTTATTGGGTTATATATCATCCTTGATGTACTTATTTAGAATTTGAGGCCTAGTACATTAATAGTAGTCTATGTTTGAGGCCCTAGAGTCATCTTTAAGGGATTATATGAATATGTACATCAAAAAAACTTGAGGCAAGAAAGTGAAGACTATGCAAGTATGGTCATTCTGCAAGTGGCAAAAATTTCCGTTAGGTACTTTATTCATTAACCAAATTATTAAAAACTAGCTTATGCCCGCGGCTTCGCCCGCGTGGAGTTCGAAAAAGTAGCTTATGTATTTTCCTACTGGAATCGGTTCAGCCGCTATGCCGTGAAAGAACATCATACTTTATAATATAAGAACTTTGAATTTTCGAGATTAAAAAAAAAGAAGTCTCCTATGTCCTATTCCTAGGTGTAAGCCATCACGATTTCACCTTTCAGCCAAATCGGTTCACCGTTTTGCCGTGAAAGAACCGCAAACATCCAAACTTACAGACTAATTATAATATTTAGTAAGATTATAACATTGTTATTAATATTTTTGGTATCTGATGTATATGGATTTCCCCAAAGTAGCACCTAGATCTATTCTATATTTCTATGCTTGTATATTCTACAAATATTTTGTTGTCATCCAGACTTGTTGATGTCCAGATCTATGTAGACCGGAGCCAGAGTGTATATAAATAAAACATAGTTATAAAAATCAACTTCAATTTATTCTTCATATCTTACTGTTACCATGGAATTTATGCAGTACAAATGTTGAAAAATATAATTAGGATTGTTTCCAACAGTCATTAATTTTAAATGCAGATAATAATTTATTTGACAATGTCATGGAAAGTCCCATAGGTTGACATTGCAATGTTAAACCTTTGCCCATTCATTATAAATTCATTAGTATATCAAAACGAAGAGGCTCAATCCTCTCACTGAACCCAAACCATTATATTTTCTAGTTGGGAGGCTCCCATTGAACTACGGATTTAATCCCATTTACAAAAGAACTAATATTCCAGGCAAGCTTAGGCATATTCACAAACAGTAAAAATAATATTACTTAGCATTGTCAATGTATTCGTAACAATTTATTTCGGCATAATTTTCTATTATGTCCATTTTCTTTATGTTAAACGACGTGGGCAGACTTAAGGTGGATACAGTTTGTTTAGTAAAATGTAACTGAGAGGAATTTCTTTATGATGATTCTTACTAATTATAGTTTATATTAATCAATTGAATAAAAAAATATATGATATACATGGCTGAATAACAATCATAATTTTATTTATCTGGTGAGAAACTAATTAAATCACAAACATATAATTCTATTTAATAACAATCATTAGACATAATTCGATTTAGCAAAATCAATAATCAGTATTATCCGTGACTGAGAAATTAATAACAAACTGATGCGTGTTTCCATCAAGCAATCTATATACATATATTTTATATATAAACTGAAATCAAATTAACCAAAATATTATACAATTTTCATATTATTATTATAATTTGATTAAGCAATCCAATCGCGATGAGGGTCACCTTTGGTGGCATTATCCGTATACCTTTGCTAAGTAATGTTTGAGTGCACATTTATCATGCACGTATGAGCCAGGCCTCCAGCCAGGAGTCTGGGCGCAGGGCGGGTGCCGCTGGCGTCTCATACCTCCGTCTATACTACCAAGAAGCTATCCTTCTTGATTTTGGCTGTTCCATTTCCACATCGCTGCCAACGTCAAAGGCACGTGTAAGTAGAAAAGGAAACACGCCAATTATAATTTCCTACTATGATAACTGTACAGCAGTCACATTCCGTTGGCAAATAATTAAAATTAAAATAAATAGTTCAAGTTAGCTATAAATTGTCTAGTTACCAACCGGAATGGGCTTCGTGAACACGCGGGTGGTGAATAAAGTCCATTCTTACAAGAGGCCCAATAAAATTACAACGGCCCAAATGACACATTACACTATACGAACCTAAGCGATTGCAATAATAATGATAATAATTTAAGACACATATTTACACATCATCGTCGTTATTCACATTTAAATAAAATACTTAAATAAGAACAATAATTTAAAATAGGTAGTCAGCATTATTACTATTAATAGGAATCAGTCATTCAGTGTCCAGTGATCGATTGGTAGCTGAAGTGGTCTTCTCGTAACTATCGCCCGGAGCGGAGGCGGGTGCGGACGCCGTCAGCGCGCTGAACATATGTGGCGTCGGGCCGCTCCGGGAGGTCAGCTCACCAATCTTCGCAGAGCCAGCCCTTCTGGCTCGTTCCCGTACTCAAAACGAAGACTAGTTTGTATCCTAGAAGAGTGCACTCGGTGCGAGAGCGGAGCAGAGGGCGTACGGCCCGGGGGCCGGCGGGGGCGCGGGCGCGACTCGAGGCTGCGACCGCGCCGCCCTTTAAGTTGTATCTCGTCCATATGTTCCGATACGCACTTCATCAATGACGCGTTCCCATTCTAAAGCGTACGAGTCTGGGTCTTCCAAGTAGTATGTGCGATTCGGCTGTAAAATAAATAGATACTATAGCACACGCTCTGGATTAAACCCTCTGGATGAGAACATAAGAGGGAGATGCAATAGTCGATTGTGGACTAGAAAGAACGGGAATATATATAAAACGTATTATAGAGCACTTACCGTGTGTACTAAAAATATTCTAAAGTTCTTGGCTTCAACGCGCAATTCTGGTGACCAAGGAATCTCGCCCTTAAGCACCATATTCACAGGATCGACGTAAAATAAGCGCGGTCCAGTGGTGAGGAGTAGCATTCTTCGTCGAGGAAACAGACCTTTCCGTTTGTCCACCAGGCCCTGTTTAAGTATTAGTTCTCCATCGACAAACTGATGCCATTTGCTTTCTCGAGCTTGTATTTCAATACGACGACGTTTTTCTTCAGGACTTATGGTCAAAATACCTGAAGACAAAAAAAAATAATCAAAAAACAGGCAAGTACTGAGAAGTAAGTAAGTAAGAGGACAGTGCAATGTTCGTTTAAAGATCACTTTAGATTCGGAATGCTGTTCTATCAATACAAGATTATAATGCTAATTGCGAATACTCAAAAGCCTTTAACGCTATAAACGTGGTTAACGATAAAAAGAACACATTAAAGACTGGCTAATTGGAACTCAGAGAAATTCTATTCAAAACGGTTGAGAACGTCAAATACCTAGCGGCATACCGGAAAGCGTGACGTCATACCAACTGTAACACCGTAAACCAAGAAACTGAGGACGTCCGCTCCGAATCAAGCCGACGCTACAAACGCGATGACGTAGAAAACCAAACCGTGAAACTAGTTCGACTCGTCTTACCTAATAAACATGTTACAGCTAAATAGAAGAAGGACCAAAAGTCACATTATCAGGGTCTGAATTTTGTTACAAATCAAGATGCGTGTAAATTTGCTAAGAATTTGGGTCATGGACGTACCCGCTAGCTCTTACTCGTCGCTTCAGTGCACTCGCTCGAGTCATTAATTGTCTACATTGCATACAAATCCTATTTAGTGCTTGTCAGTAGTACTCAGTACGGATAGGGTAGACTTATCGTTAATTAATAAAATTAGAAATGTTTACCTTTAGATGTAGACAAGTCAAATTCCCATAGACGTACAAGTTGGTTATTTCCCAATCCAGGTTCAAGATGATCTGGTACATTATACTCTTCTTCGAACGAGCCACCCGGCAAATACGGACAGATAGTTGGAGGAATTTGTTCCCACACGTTATCCCAATCTATTCCTGCGAAAAATGGATGGTTCCGGATGCTTTCATATGTGTCTCCTTTATCATCTGCACCAATTCTTTTAGCGTGGTCTAGAACTAATAGTTTTTCTACAAGATCTTTTGCGTCAGCTGGGAAGCCTTCTGGGAATTCATAATCCATTTTGAGAATTTTTTGGAAAGTCAGGAACTCTGTTGCGCCGCGAAACGGTGGCAGACCCGATATCATTTGGTAAATAATACAGCCAAAAGCCCACAGGTCCGAGGCGCGTGTGTCAACGCAGTCATGCAGTAGTTCTGGGCTTACATACTGTGGGGTTCCGACAAAACTGATTTTCCTAGATCGCTCGTTCTGTACATCGTTTTCGGAGTTCTGTGCAGCGCGGATCTCGTCAGGCTTAAGGATTTTAGCTGTTCCGAAATCAGCAATTTGTAAATGCATGTTTTCATTGAGTAAAATATTCTCCGGTTTCAAATCACGATGAATGATCCCTTTAGCGTGCATATTTTCTAGGGCCAGCAAAAGCTCAGCAGCATAAAATTTGGCTACGTTAAGCTCAAAAGAGCCAACCTTGTTTATAAATGATAATAATTCACCATTTTTAGCGTACGACAAAACGAAATAAAGCCTTTCTTTGTCTTGGAAAGTGCAGTATAATTTCACAAAGCCATACGGTACGTTGAACAGCATGTTCAAAGCATCTTTCTCTCGTTTAATGTATTCCTTCTTATTTTTCCGAATGATATGGTTCTTTTCGCAGACTTTAACTGAAAATGAAATGAATGCTATGAAAACCAGCTATTTTGCAGAGCAGAATTCATTCATCAAAGTTAATTTAAAAATAAGTATTTTATAAACATATTGAATATAGGTATCGTGAACTCACTTGCATATTCCTTTCCACTGTGTATATCCTTTGCAAGGAACACGGTGCTGTAGCAGCCCTCGCCAATTAATTTTCCAAATATGTAGTCTTCAGCAGTTCGTTTGGTGGGCTTGAATGACTGACTGGGTGCTGGAGAGGACGCGGGCGCAGGCGCGGGGGCCGCCGATGCCGGAGTGGCTTGCATCTTGACCGGTGTCTCCAAGATGGACTCGGCCGCTGCAATGGGAGCTCGAGTCTCAGTTGAAGCACGACCGTTGAGCTGTAACAAATAATACAAATACGCTATAAACAATATCACGAACTCTGGCTTGCGGATGCACGGAGGTGAGAGTAGCCCGACGCGACGTAGCGCTTCGAGAGCGAACACTTGTTTATCGGCCGGTGGTGGCTGTGGTGATGGTCGACGTACGTAACGCGCAGTGGGGGCCAGGGGGCAACGCGCCGTCTACACCGGTGCAGCGGTTTGATTAAACTAGGTGACCACTAAATATGTAAACAACTCATGAATAATGGACATACTCAAAGATTTCAAATAGTCCCAAATTAGCAACTATAAATGTCCGTTCATATCTGTAATATTCATTTGTAAACAAAATTTGACATCGCTTAATACTTCAAACTGTAAATAATGTCACTTAGGAAAAAAATATGTATGTCAAACATATTATTTTCCAGGTAGTTTAGATAAAACCAGATATACCTCGTTTATTATTATTAAATAATTAGCTAAACCTGGTTTTTGTAGTAGTTTGTGTAGAACAAAACCTATCACGGTGGGGCTTGGTATGGGTAGTATAATAAAATAATGTCACGTTCGGTGGCCTCGCCTACAGTTCGATGATCCAATTTTCGAGTTCCCCGCAACAACATTTGCCCATTTTTTACGGAGGCGGCGTCATCAGACAAAAAATGACGCTTCCATTCAATAGCCGACGTGAAGCTAGACAGAGAGCGCAATCATTTTGCAATACCTACTGTCTCTAACAGTACTTTAGACGAGCAGTTGGTGAGTTGTACGTCTAACGGTGAATTTGCCGAAAACAAAGATGCAATTCCTTATGCCTAATAAAATTCATGACCTGACTTGAGTAAGATCGTATATTTACAGGCGAAAAATGAGGTCGTTAATTAAATGTATCCACTATCCACTAAAGGTGGGGGGAATGATTGCTGAAATGAAGCTATGTTTTTTCGTAAATTTGCAATTATTGGTTTTTAACCACTTTATAGATCACAAATAGATACAAATTCACAAGGAAAATGAATAGATTGAATATAGACGTCAAATAACATGCGGGATGTGTGAAAGTGTTAGTAAAAACGTGACGATTCTAAACTCGCATAAACATTCCCATTATACGAGTGGTCCACGTCCATTGAAGTTAGGAATGAGTGACTAATACAGCGTTGTTGCGGCCGCAAGTGGGCCTCGCATTCCGCAGCAACGGTACTCGCCGCGCATTCCCACAGCAACGCATTCCACCGTCCTCCGCGGCCGACCTCGATCGATCCCCACCGCCAGCCTGCTGAGATTGCCGGGCGGGCGCCGCCAACACTTAACTCCCAAGTTAAATGTTATTATTTAGCATAGATAAAATCTTGGAAAACAATGTATTGACTAAAACCTCCTCCAGTACACAATGTACTTGTTCCGATTTATTTTTCTCCTACATTGAACTATCGTAATTATTATTATGTAAACAAACAGTCATGCTATTTGCTAACGTCATCTGCGTATTTCGTAAATGTTTCATGTGAAGCTAATTCCTTATCGATTATAAATAAGCATATCAGTATTTATCAGTAGATTTTTTACTGATTTACCCAGCTTTTATTACGCACGTGTTCATTGTAACATTGTAAGCAGTCAAACATTCGTTATGAAATAATTATAATAAATAAACCATCAATATATACTTATTCCAATTCAGTTAAAAAAAATAGGTAGACATCGTTAGGTTAGGATTTGTAATAAAATTAAAAAGTATATAGGTATGTATATCTGTCATACCTATATGATATGAATAGATTATATCTAACTGTATCTAGGTTTACTTTCACGTAATAACTGCAATCTGTGTTTTCCTGTTAAGGCCAAGTGAGCCATTAGTAAATATTATCGGAATAGATAAACTTCCAGCTAGTGTGTGCTATAATAAGCCTTCAGTAAAACTAGCACTGTAACTACACACAAGTTCACTTACGGCATACGGCACCGCATCACATCACCGATGACGTAGTAGGTATTGATTAACATTATTTTAGGTGTGTAAGCGTCAAAGCAGCTAAATACAAATTTATTGTTCATACATCTGTGATACTTATATTCGTTTATTTGTTCTAACGTTTTTCGAAAGTAGAATTTACAGGGTATTTTTATGGCAGGCCTCATTTTTAACCATGAGATTAAGACCCTAAACTAAAATCGACTCTGAAATTAATAACATTTCATATATTTCTTTGCTGAAAATGTTAAATAAGAGAATACAGGTTTCAGGACGGTTAAAAGCTTGGAGTTTTCAAAATTGTTTACATCAGCGTTCGCAGTCAGTGGTAAACAAGACAGTCACGCCGCGGACGCGTGAACAAACAAGTGCGATGCCGCGCGTCCCGCGCCCCTGTTCGTGCTTGTGTTTGCATCAAACGCGGCGGACGACAACACTCGCCTCGCTGTTGAGGACAGCCATTCAATGACACGCGTGAAAAACAATGTGAAAATGAACAATCACGGTGTTTTAAAATATCACCAACGTAGATCTTTTCTATCTACAACGTTATGTCAAAATAATAATATCATTAGTTTGTTATCCTTGGAAATGACTAAGCAATGTTTCATTTAACTTTGTATTACAAGTAAATGCAATTTGTTAACGTTATTAATGACAAAATGTTATTCTTTCTGTACCACGAGTGAGTTGCGTTGTGTGAAAAATGTACAATGCCATTCACTTCACTTCACATGCTTGCGTTATAATGTCTACACACAACCTTTCACTTGACAAATTAATTATTTACATGCAATAAGTAAATTTTATGGCATTTTTCGAATACCAGTCAATAACAAGGAGAAAATATGAATGTTGTGTACATAATTGCAGACGCGCCGAGTCATTGACCTTACCTTAGATTTGGGCGAGGGCTGTTTCCCGCGTTTCGCGGAACTCACGCCGAGTAATCGCAAAATTCTATTGGCTGCTTCGAGAAGTGTTGCACTACCCCTCGAACCCCGTTTCACTCTGATGGTCAATCCGCTCATTTCGGCCAGACTCGGTGTCTTGGCGCCCTGTTCTGTTTATTGCTCGAAACAGTTCAAAACACTATCAAAGTTCATGTAGGTTGTTTAAAAAAACCTTGAAAAATGTTTAAACAATTATTCGATCAAATTGTTGATGATATGAACACAAAATATTTAAAGACACGTTAAAATAACAAACAAATTTTCCTTCTAAGTGACGTGCTTACAACCGCACAGTAAAACGGCGCGCTGCGGACTGACAACGAACGGACTAACCGTCGGAGTGCAGCGAACGAAGCAACTTGACGCAAGCAGAGCATTGACTACGTCGGTCGGACCCGCGACTCGCTCGCTAGACAGAATAATCGCACGGTTGGGTGAGTAGGGTGAGCGCCCGGGGGAGGGCTGCCTGCCTGACGTAGATGCGGTACTTTACCCCCTGTTCCCAACTCCGGCATCGCCTTCTCTACACCCCACAAGCCTCCATTAGTGTATGTGCTATTAAGAGTAGGTCGATGCATAGCATTTGACCTCCCTCGCCGCCCACTACCACCTACATTGTAAAATCCGTCCATCTGTACACTAATATAATCCTATATCGATAAGTACTAATAATTGCATAAAGCCTTCTTCTACAAAATTGGGTTTAATAAATATTACGGTTCGGCACAAACTACGCACTCATCGGTGGATCAGTGCAGTTGTAGTGGCAGTACGGAAATGCATTTCCTGGTAAACCATGCCACGCCACACCGCTCCAGCGTCGATGACCTCCGTTGCGCCCATTACCAGTAGTTTCAATAATCCATTCCCATAATTAATAAAACGCTGACTGCTAATTAATATACATATTTGTAGATGTACATAAGAGAATATAATTATAGAATAGTAAGACGTAGAGAGAAAAAAAATATAATAAACAACACGGACCGCTGATCGTTACTATGTATTTATGGAAATTAATTTGGACTATGATACACTATAAAGGCATTGTTTAATGGGCAAGAACCGACTATTTTAAAAATAGAAACGGGAAGAAATGTACTCTCCGCTTGAATGAACGCTTGTTATGCACCGAATTGTTAAGATGCGCCGCCGCAAGCCGGCGGCAGTATAATTGTAATACATACAAAGAATACACCAAAATTGTTCATACAAATTGCAAAAATTATTCGGACAATTTTATAGAAGGCAAAAAAGTGGTACTGGGTGGTAGTGTATACCATCCTGTACCTATATAAATTAAGTGATGAACGACTTTGGGAGCAAGTCATGCCTAGCTAGTATAGCTAGAGAAAAAGTGAATAAGGCGACATTGTCAGTCAGTTTGAACAACGGTCGGAGCGCAGCAGCTGTTGACGGCACGTGGAGCCGTGGCTCGTGCTAACATAGCTTCGACCCCGAGCGACGACACGGCGTGCACGTACATATTGTGCCTTGTGTCGCGATGCGATGCATTATAGTGAATGAACTGCCTTCCGGTATTACATACTACCGTACCTAACTATCTAGTATCTGTGGCATTCGATCGTGATATTTCACGAAGAATAGCACCGTGCACTTGCCTCAGAAAGTTACCCATCTTTGTTGATACTAAAATATGTATATCGGTATTATATGTTCTTTATTTAGGTATAGTTTTTAAAATTGCAAAATATTAGTGCGGAATTATCATTTATGTGGGCTAATACCAACTAGCTTACATACATTTAACATTTGGAACTTACTAATGTTGTAAAATGACCACGAGGCTGACGCGACAAAAGAACAATGCAAGATTATTTAGTCTCCTGACTAATCACAAATTCTCAGTACCGAACAGTGATATTATACAGTATATACAGTGATATAAACTCGGTACTGGATGCGGCGTTTGGACCAATAGTGTCAATCGTCAAGGGATTTATGACACGTTCCTTACCAGAGCGCGAGTCCATTGATGGGGTCCTTGGTAACAAAGACAAGTAAATTGTGACCCAAACAATAGTTTTAATCCCTGCTGGTTGAAATTTCAGATTTCAGGCAAAATATACTCAATCTACATTCATTTGTTAAATAGCTATTTATTTCTTTTTACGTTCGTGGGTCGCCAGGTGCGTCGAGGTTTTTTGCTGTCTCGGGGTAAAGCCCGCCAACAAACCAACCCCTAAGCTTCGGGTCGAAGCAAAATAAAACGACTTCGGCCACTGAACCTACCATCTGGCGATGATTCACAACGCTTCATGAATATTTTGTTTCACGAAAATAGTAATATATAATGCTGGTGGTAGTTTGACGAGGCCCAGAGGGCAGGATGAAGTATTTACTTGGAGTAGGTGATGGAGTACACCCCACGGTATTAGATGTCTTCAGCGGTTTGAGTTGTTCTATACCAATATTGACACATTTTTCGTCCCATAAGACTATTTGTTTATGCTCGTTTCAAAAATACAAGCGTGCTGATCCCGAAACGCTAAACTTGGCGTTAAAAAGTAATATGTGGTGGTGGCGCAATAAGTAACGTCCGAAATACTTCAACCTAGCACATTGCAGCCAGATGTCAAGGACTAAAAGTACTCCGCAAGAAAATTTTATTCACACCTACTCACAACCTTATGCTGCACAAAACTTAGTATACTATTATGTAATATAATGGTCTTCATTATGCACTGTTGGATTAGCGTTGAGGATGCATGTATATACACATATATGTATACATATACATATACATATCATCACGCCAAGTCCCTAACGGGGTAGGCAGAGAGTATAGAGCGCCAGTTCTCTCTAGACTTACATACCTCTTTCGCTTTGTCCACATTCATCAGTCTCTTCATACATGCTCGTCGGTTTCGGGTACTCTTAACGTTCCCGTCCTTGAGAGTCCGATCTATTTGATCCAGGTAGTTGGAACGTGGCCTTCCTCTGCCTCTTCTTGCACACACTTTTGCTTTGTATATCTGTTTCGTCAATCTTCCTTCACTCATCCTTTCTATGTGTCCAAACCAACGTAACATGCCTTTTTTCATCTTTACAATCACGCCCTCATTCACGCCAGTTGATTTGCGAATCTCTTCATTGCGGATTCGATCTAATATATATGTGTTTCGTATATGTATGTGAGAACCGTGGTGGCCGAGTGGTTCGAGCAGTTGCCTGCGACGCAAAGGTCGCAAGTTCGAATCCCGACTGTACCAATCAGATTTTCTGAACTTAAGTACAGTGATTAGTCACACCACGAGCTTTACGGTGAAGGAAAACATCGAGAGGAAACCTGCATACGTCTGAGAAGAAATTCAAAGGCGTATGTATAGTCGTGCTTGAGTAACGGCGATGGACTCGCCATCTGTCACGTTGGCACCTAATATACCTCTGGCGGAAAGTGGGTGTTGGGTATTACCTATACACCTCTGCCTACCCCTTTGGGGACCCTTGTGGGAAGGCGTGAGGATATATATATTATATGTATGTGTGTCAAAACAGAGGTACTGGTCGAAAATCTCAAAAGGAATGTGAGCGATATGTTTCGGGACGACCGATCTATTCACTTTTGATGTTCGTGTCTGAAATATAAGCAACTCAGCAGTGAATATCGTGTTCAGTAACCGTAACATAATTATATTAATATTTTGTTCAATGGGGTCATCACATGCGGGGCATTTGAAAAGTTACAAATAACGTCATGCGGGAGCTGGAACAATGCTTGGTCAATTCTTGCTACGTCCCTTTATCAATTAATAAACATACATATACGATTACGTTACGATTATGCGGATTAAAATATTTTCTTCACAGCCTTTATTGACAGAAGTTGTTCAAGTGTGTATTAAACAACATGATGGATCAACTTCCGGTAGTAATCATTTTATTAATGTGGCACTTATTTTTTATTATTGCAGCATTTCGGACTTCTCCCAAACCCGAATACTCTTATATATAGTATATTGTATTGTTGCGAAATGTTAATACATAAATTAAGTATGGACGTACATATATCTAATAAGACAATATTGGCGCAAACTCGCGCCGCCCACCGCTTAGTTCTACCTCAGCTATAAGATTAACAAAATATTTGTCATCTTCAGATTCTTTCGATGGTCGAATGACTGTGTGGCACGTTCGTTCCCAGTGGCCTCATCTTTTATGCTAATGATCACGGATTCGATCCTGGTGTACACATTTCTAAATATTTGCATATAAGTAAGTGTCTGGATGCAATATTGATGATCATACTTAAAAAGGTTGTAGATAGCTGGCGTGCGTGTTTAAGCGCTTATAATTCTATAAATAGAAACAAATTAAGCTTAACTACCTCGAACAGCTGAAACAACTCTACGTATTTTAGCCAAAAGTGTGTACAACTGTGTGCACAAAAACTGTGTTGACAGTCAATAAGTCGACCGAGTACCTAGTAGATTTCATGGACACTGTAAATGAGAGGTATACCTGAGCAATACTTGAAGTAGAGTTAGTATATACAGTAGATTCACAACACGTTCGGTCTGGAGCTACCTCAATTGATAATTTGAATTGAAGTCTTACATTTAAACAAATACTTGGCCGGGTGTTTAAATTCATATTGTATTAATGCACCCGAGAGAGGATGTTTAGCCGTAGGGTGACAAATGGATAATAAAGAGAATTAAACATACGTCAACCCCAAATACCTAATGTTATTCGAAAGGGAGCATGAACATTGTAATGAATATAAAACTCATGTGATTTATAAATAATAATAATAATATCAATATAATAATAATAATAATAATATCAGAGCCGTGGTGGCCGAGTGGTTCGAGCAGTTGCCTGCGACGCAAAGGTCGCAAGTTCGAATCCCGACTGTACCAATGAGTTTTTCTAAACTTAAGTACAGTGATTAGTCACACCACGAGCTTTACGGTGAAGGAAAACATCGAGAGGAAACCTGCATACGTCTGAGAAGAAATTCAAAGGCGTGTATAGTCGTGCTTGAGTAACGGCGATGGACTCGCCATCTGTCACGTTGGCACCTAATATACCTCTGGCGGAAAGTGGGTGTGTGGGTATTACCTATACACCTCTGCCTACCCCTTCAGGGACCCTTGTGGGAAGGCGTGAGGATATATTATAATAATATCCTCACGCCTTTCCACAAGGGTCCCCGTAGGGGTAGGCAGAGGTGTATAGGTAATATATTTTTAATATATTTATATGTATATCTATATACCCCAACAAACCTACTATTCAATTTTCCAGTGTGGTAATAGATAAAAGTATTCATAAAACAAATAAAAAAATTATGAGGATGTTTGTTTCTCTTTCAGGCTAAAACTATAAAACGGAATTAGATGAAATTTGGCACAGAAATAGGGCATCAAGCTTTGGGTTTCCCCGGACCGAAAAAACCCGGGTTTCCCCCCTCTGACGATTACAAAAAACGCGGGCATGATTTTTAAAACTCTTTATTTTATATTTTTGTTTTTGTTTTTTATTAAGTTAATGCCTCTTCAAATGCAATAATAAGTAAATGGAATAAGTTAACACACTATTTTGAGACTGATGCTAACCCAAGTATGCAGGTTATGGTGTCTCGTATGGCTGCAGTTGATGGAATTCCTCTTAGAACGTTCTCGAAATCACAAGATTTAAAGTACCTTTTTGAAAAGACCGGCAACAAATTACCCATTACTGCTGATACCGTTCGCAACATAATTCTCAAAGACTTTGATAAAAGGAAGCTAGAAATAATCGAGATAAAAATTATACTGTCAGATGAAAAGAAGTTTTCTATATCATTCGATGAATGTACATCCATAAAAATAGAAGATATATAGGGCTCACTTTACATTCACCAAATTTTGCAAGGGATAGCAGTTTTCGAAACCTAGGTCTCATACGCATTCATGGACCCGTGAATGCGTATGCCTCATACGTAAAATTGATTGAGGCCAAGTTGGACGAGTATGGGGTATCTCTAACAAATTACATCGTCGCTCAAACCACAGACGGCTGCAGCCTAATGGTTGCATTAGGGAAGTCCTTTAAGTCATACCATCAGCTATGCATCGCACATGCCGTTCAGCTGGCAATAGTGGACGTAATGTACAAACGCAATGTCGGCTTCGAGGAAAACGTCGCTCAGCTTGCCGAACTTGACGAGGATGAAGATTTGCCTTTATCGGTATTGGCACAAAGACTGCGAACTGTAGAATTTAACGACAACACGAATTCGAAACGAAACAACAGACAATGACGAGGATGGTGTTGAATTGAATAATGAATCCTCGTTTATGGAGTCTTTCAGTTCACAGTCTTCATGGAGTCTTTTAGATGCAACGATCTGCTATCAAAAGTACGAAAAGTGGTAAAAATCTTCAAGAACTCTCCGATAAAAAACGATGACATCCTTCAAAAACATGTCAGAGCTGATTTTGAACAGAAGTACTCCCTGCTGTTAGATGGGAAAATGCACTGGAGTAGCATTTCTGCCATGTTAGGTCGGTTTCTGAAATTGTAAATATCTATTACAAAAGCTTTAATTGAATTAAAACGGACATTGCATTTACTGATGATGACTGGAGAAATTAGATGAGATCCATAAAATATTGGATGTTATTAAAACTGTCGTCGAGGCGCTATGTCGACGCGATGTAACATTACTTACAGCTGATGTTTCCCTAAAATTTGCATTGAAGTAAATGAATGAAATGAAGACCACTAACTAACAAAATGGCAATTGCATTGAGCAAACGATACGCAAAAAGAGGACTCGTGCAGCAACACTACAGTACTTGACTAATCCGGGTAAATATTTTGAGAACATTCAAAATGAAGATAAAACTGTTTTTTATCGGCCTACAGGTGATGACATGCTAAACGAAATTGTTAATCTGATTAAACGCACAATGAAAAAACAAAATATACCTCTTGAAAATTTGCCAGCGCCAGAACATGACCTGCGAGAAATTGACATTCAGTTGTCTACTTTGACAAATGAAGAGGAACTAACCAGACAGTTAAGTCAAGCTGTTGCTACTGATAATACTGCTCCTGACCATGATCTGTTTACTACTGTGAGGGTAATACTGACGGACTCCAAGAGTGCTCTGCAACACCTCGCTCGTTGCACCTCGACTTTTCGAGGAGTGCCGATAGCGTACAGAATATTGGACTCCATCAGTAAGCTTCATAATAAAACTATAGTCTTACAATGGGTGCCGTCTCATGTAGGTATACATAACAACGAAGTAGTAGATCGCCTAGCAAAGGAAGCCATCACAGAGGGAATATTATTAAAATGGATGTGTTATTCTGGTGATCTTATGTTTTTAGTCCGCAAAAAATGTGCAACTATGTGGTCTGAATACTTTGACGAGAGATCGATGAGCAAGGGAATTTGGTACAAAACTATCCAGCCTCATATCTCCCGCTTCCCGTGGTTCGCGAGTTCGGAGATGCAAAGAACCGAAATTGTAACTGCATTCAGGCTGCGTTCCGGACACATCCCCTTGAATAGATTTGCACACATGATGAAAAAAGTTGCATCACCATTATGTTCAGAGTGCGAGAGAACCGAAGATGTGTTGCACATTCTGGCGGAGTGTGTCCGGAATGAAGCTGAGAGGCGCTCCTTTATATCGCAATTTAGTTTAGCTAATAATTGTTACGATGTGGGATTGTACAATAGTATCCTGTCGACTCCACTGTCACGAGAAGTCAGAATACTATTAAAATTTGTTGGATTGGGTATAAGGCGGAGATAGACTCAGTTGTTGTTATGTCTGTTAGTAAGTGTACAATCGAGGGTGGCATTAATTGTAATAAAAACCCTCTATAAATAATAAAGAAAAAAAAAAAAAAAAAACGGTCGTTGAAAATGCCGAAGTGTTCGTTGAGAAATTGTAGAAATATTACGTCGAGAACGTTAAAAAAGGATGGGATATCGTATTTTCGGTAAGTGAAAGAGTTTACTGATTTGTTTTTGTTGTTTTTATAACATAATATCTACAGTAATATGTGATTTTGATTTAATTTGTTTTAAAACTTCTCTCAACTTTCCAAATATAACACGGCTTATTTTAATGACCGCTTTGCAGTGTAATCACGATACATTACAAGCACCTTTTATTTTAGTCGCATTACACTAGTGACTCGGTTCTCATTTCATGGAGTCGATTTTTTTTATTGTGTTTAGTTTTAATTAATATGTTCTAACCTTTACTTTTAACCTATTTTGTATTAAGTTCTTAAATAACAAATATTTATACGTATAAATTACCGGTGACTATTGAATAATACGAGTTGATTTATATGCATATTCTATTTCGTTTTTATTTTATTTTAGTTTTGTGACCCAATACGATGCACAGAATGGACGTCAATCGTCAGCCAACAAAGGTGTGAAGATTTTTTCAAGCCAAATAAATCAAGTGTCATATGTTCTGAGCACTTTTTGGACCAAGATATTTTTACAATAATTTAACAAACTTAATATACTAACTCAATGTCATAAATAAAAATGTTAATAAAACAAATTCGTCTCCATTCCATGCCTTGTCCTACTGGCTAACTTTGGTCGTAAAATTTTATTGCTTGCTAAAAACAACTTTAAGCAATTCGCGTTAGGTTGAATTTGCAAAAATTATGTTCAAAGTTTAACTATAACAACGTAGGTATCGTAGGTGAGTGTTTCGGGACAGTTTCAAGTGTTACTTTTGGTCGAGACTGTGCATCTAGGGTTTTTTATATCAATGCTTACATCACAATTTGATCGTGTTTCAGGAAATTTTATTTTTTCACCCAGGCGAAGCTGGGCGAAAAAATAAACTGGGGACAGCCTGTCATATATAAACCTAATTGAAAAACTAATTGACCACTTGAAAATTCAGCTTTCTGACTTATGTTAATTGCAAATTACATACATACATACATATCATCACGCCGAGTCCCTAACGGGGTAGGCAGAGAGTATAGAGCGCCAGTTTTTTAAGTAAAGAACTAGAATTGGAATTGTTCATGAACTGTAATAATATTAATATTTTATGTTTATCTGAACATTGGCTTAGGGACGAGCAGATCATGCTCAATTTCAACAATCACCAGGTTGCTAGTGCCTTCAGCAGGAAAGATGCAATACGTGGGGGTTCCATGATAATATTGGAGAAAAATATTAAGTATAAAGAACGTAGGGACATTGTGCATCTCTCTGCTGAGCATACTATTGAATTGTCATGTATAGAGTTAGAGCGATACATTGTTGTGTGCGTATACCGACCCCCAAGTGGAGATTATGAACATTTCGAAAAAGCGATGGAAGAAGTTTTAAATAAAATTTATAAGACAGGCAAAAATATTATAGTATGTGGAGATTTTAATGTAAATATACTAGAAAACTCATCCACAAGTAGCAGTTTTAAATGCCTTTTTGCCTCTTTTAATTTTAATAATATGTTTTCGGAGCCAACAAGAATAACTAGCGTATCAGCTACATGTATTGATAATATATTTTCAAATTTTGAGCCTATTAGTAAAGCCATTATAAATAAACTAGAATCAGATCACTGCGGCCAATTAGTAAGTTTTAGAAAACATAATGTTAAAGTTCCCAAAATGAAGATTACTTATGTACCTGTAAATGCAAGTCGCTTGAATAGTTTTCGTGGTAATGTGCTCAGTAAATTTCCTTTAAAAAGTAACCACCTAAATCCACAATTAATGTATAACTCTCTTTTCTAAGTGGTACATAAAGAACATGAGCGCACGCATTTACCCCTAAGACTGTTCAAATTGGTAACCATATGGCGTTCGGTGAGTGGGCTACCACAGGTATTCACAGAAGTAGACGAAGGCTGTATGAACACCATGAGAAAACATTTAATTTTGATTTAGAATTTATCAATTATGTTAAAAGTTATTCCAAATTGTTAATAAAATTTCAAAGTCATCCAATGTGACTAAGGCAACATGGAATATTATAAATAGTGAGACTGGGAAATCGGCACAAAAACAGGATAGAATAAAATTAAATATTAATGATAGTTTAATTGAAGCTGATTCTGCTGTAGCCGCCGCTTTTGAATCAGTTTTTGCTTATATTCCAGTCTCATTAACAAAATCATTAACTTCATCACCTTCCTCCGCTGAAAAAATTCTTAAAGCTCATGTGGAAAAATCTGATACTGAATTCAATTTCAATACTGTTACCTCCGAAGACATAATGAAAACTTTTAAATCTCTTGATATGAAAAAGTCTACTGATTTATGGGGACACTCTGTAAAAGTTCTTAATAGTATTATTGACATTGTTGCAGTAGACTTAGCATTAGTTTTTAATGCGTGTCATTGCTAGTGGAGAATTTCCTGATCAAATGAAATATAGTAAAATCATTCCTTTATTTATGCCGTGGTGGCCGAGTGGTTCGAGCAGTTGCCTGCGACGCAAAGGTCGCAAGTTCGAATCCCGACTGTACCAATGAGTTTTTCTGAACTTAAGTACAGTGATTAGTCACACCACGAGCTTTACGGTGAAGGAAAACATCGAGAGAAACCTGCATACGTCTGAGAAGAAATTCAAAGGCGTATGTATAGTCGTGCTTGAGTAACGGCGATGAACTCGCCATCTGTCACGTTGGCACCTAATATACCTCTGGCGGAAAGTGGGTGTGTGGGTATTACCTATACACCTCTGCCTACCCCTTCGGGGACCCTTGTGGGAAGGCGTGAGGATATATTATTATTCCTTTATTTAAAACTGGTACCATTACCGACCCAAACAATTTCAGGCCAATCTCAATATTGCCAGTTTTCAGCAAAATATTTGAAAAAGTTCTACTTAACCAGATGCTAGCCTTTTTTAACAAACATGAGTTGATGCATACTAAACAATAAGGCTTCACAAAGGGTCGCTCGACAACTGATGCAGGTGTCGAACTTATTACGAAAATTCTAGAGGCTTGGGAGGATTCAAAGGATGCTTTAGGTGTTTTTGTGACCTATCCAAAGCCTTCGATTGTGTGCATCACGAAACATTGATCAGGAAGTTAGACCACTATGGTATAAGGAATTTAGCTCTTAACCTTATATCATCTTACTTAAGTAAACGAGTACAAAAAGTGTGTATACGTGGGGAACTATCTCTGGGGTGCCCAGTAGCTATGGGCGTTCCACAGGGTTCGATCCTCGGTCCATTTCTTTTTCTTATCTATATCAATGACCTACCTCACCTGGTAAATGATAAACATGATATTGTATTATTTGCTGATGATACTTCTTTACTATTTAAGATAGACTGACGTGGTTCATTGGTTTAGTGCCAATAATTTGGTACTTAATGCTAGGAAAACGAAATGTATTAAATTTACAATGCCTAATGTGAAAAAGGTTTTAACTACCCTATAGTTATAAATACCGAGAAGTTGGATCTTGTGGATTCAACAGTCTTCCTTGGAGTCACATTGGATCACAAATTGCAATGGGGCCCCCACATTAATGGATTGGCGAATAGACTCAGCTCTGCGGCATTCGCGGTAAGAAAAATCAGACACTTGACTGATATCAACACAGCCCGTTTAGTTTATTTCGGCTATTTTCATAGTGTCATGTCTTACAGCATTCTTTTATGGGGTAATGCTGCAGACATTGGATCTATTTTTGTGCTGCAGAAGCGGGCTATTCGTGCAATTTATATATAGCCTTAAGCCTCGGGATTCTCTCAGAGAATTATTCAAGATAATTGACATATTGACCGTACCATGTCAATACATATTCCAAAATTTGTTATATGTTAGAAAGAATATTGTAAAATTTAAGAAAAATAGCGACTTGCATACTGTGAACACACGGAACAAAGATAAACTCCATGTTCCTACAGCTAGATTACACAAAACTAGGAACTCATTTGTCGGGCAAGGTATACGTTTTTTTAATAAGCTACCTCGGAAAATAATTGAATTACCTGAGGCGGTTGGTGCGTGGAGGTGTTGTGTGGTCTCGGAGATGATGTGGTATCCCGAGTTGAAGTTTGTTACTGGTGCAATTAATAGGGAAAAGGTTACCAGTAAATAGTCCAGATGATAGAAGCACAGACAGTTTATTGTTAGGCACAACAGTAGGTACACACACAAGCACTAAGAAGAGAAGGAGTAGTACAAGAAAGAGTGATAGATAGTAAGTAGATAAGCATACTAAAAGTTATAAGCGAGCATTTAAATTTGATACACCGCGTGGCAGTTTGCGTAAGCTAGAATTGTAAGCACAAGCGATACGGGTACTCTGCACGGAGGCCAGAAGCCGACTACTCCCGAATGAAACCGAGCGCATACGATGTGCCGGCGCAGGAATGTGTACAAAAAACTGGGCGGCTCGGCTATCGCCGCGCGTTCTAAAAGCACGATGTAATTTTATTATATATTTGACCGACTATGTTAAAAGTAGGGTGTTTGTCTAGGCTGTGTGGATGAATATGACTGTGTGTATGATGATGATCATGTGGGATTAATGAGTAGCCTACATCACTCCCCTCCGAGACCGTTACTACGGGCGATAATAATCGGGAAAGCGAACTGTTCGCCCGAAACGAGATTTCTTCACAGTCTCTTGGGGTTGTGACTGGGGTGAAGGAACATGACAGGATGTAGAAGGAGATGAAAGAATAGGTAAGCTAGACGTTGGAAGTGGGGTCGAGGAAAATAAATTAGAGGAAGAATCGGAAAGTGTGTACGCCGGCTTTAGCCTGTCTATTGACACAGTCGCGATTTTGCCTCTAATCATCAGCTTAAAAGTCTTGTCTCCTCTCTCAACGACCTCATGAGGACCGGAGTACGGAGGTTGTAAAGCACCTCGTACTGTGTCATCACGCAGGAAAACATGAGTCGCAGAAGAAAGTTCCTTAAAAACAAAGACTTTTGTTTTGTTATGGCGTGAAGCGGGTATTGGCTGCAGCTTAGCGGTAAAATGGTGCAGACGTGTGGTGAATTCCGAAATATCGGTGGAATCAGGTGGCGTCGGCTGGAAAAATTGTCCTGGCAGACGCAAAGGCTCACCATAAACTAGTTCCGCCGAAGAGCCTTGCAAGTCCTCTTTAAAGGAACTTCTGATGCCAAGCAATACGATTGGCAACGTGTCTACCCAATGAGCGTCAGCGTGACACATAATGGCTGCCTTCAGCTGGCGGTGGAATCGTTCCACGAGGCCGTTACAAGCGGGATGGTATGCAGTGGTGCGGCGGTGTTTGAATCCAATCGTTCTTCCAAGGTATTGGAAGAGCGCGGATTCGAATTGCCGCCCGCGGTCGGTGACGACATCAGATGGACATCCAAATCTGGATATCCATGATATCAATGCCCTTCCCACGGATTCCGCAGTCATGTCGACCATCGGGGTAACCTCGGGCCATCGTATGAAACGATCCACAACCGTCAAGCAATATTTGAAACCATTTGATGATGGCGGCAGAGGGCCAATTATGTCCACATCGATAAAAGCGAACCTAGCGCGGGGCAAATCAAATGTGCCTAATGGAGAAGACACGTGCCGATGCACTTTAGCGCGCTGGCATGCAATGCATTTTCGGGACCACTCCCGACAGTCTTTGCGAACGCCAGGCCATACAAAACGCTGTGCAACCAGCAATGCGGTGGCATTAGCGCCTGGATGGCTTAAATTATGGAGACAGTCAAACACTTGTTTGCGTAAGGCCTTGGTTATAAAAGGCCTGGGCGATGTAGTGCTTACGTCACAAAATAACTCGACGTCGCTGTCAGGTACCTTCAACTTTTTAAGGCGGAGTGAAGATTTACCACCGAGGAGCTGAATCAGTTCTTGGTCGGCCGATTGAGATTCAGCAAGTACGACGAAATCGATAGGTCTCTGCAGTTCTTCAACACGGGACAAGGTGTCAGCAACGACGTTGTCCTTTCCAGAAATGTGTCGGATATCTGTGGTGAACTGAGAGATAAAGTCGAAATGTCTATACTGCCGGGGTGAACAGTTATCTTTGCGGTTAGCAAAGGCATAACTGAGCGGTTTGTGATCGGTATACACGACAAATTGTCGTGCTTCCAGCATATACCGAAAATGTTTGATGCTCTCATAAATAGCTAAGAGCTCACGGTCGTAAGGCGAA
>JACCPG010008896.1:0-23998 GCA_016069955.1 Drepana arcuata
GTCTGCATATAGGTGGTAAGATGAAGTGATATTGAGAGTGATAGATTTAATAAATATTGAGAAAAGAAGTGGAGATAAGACGCCACCTTGTGGGACGCCTGCAGACGTAAAACACCAAGACGATATTCTATCATCTAGGCGAATACGCTGCCTGCGTCCGAACAAGTAACTTCGAAACCAGTCAATTACCGTTGGAGATACGTTAAGGGAACCTAGTATGGCAAGCAGTATGTCGAAATCGACGGTGTTAAATGCGTTGCTGAAATCGAGCAGCGTCAGGATTGTCAGCTGTGATTTTTCCATGCCAGCACGTATGTCATCAGTGACTTTAACCAAGGCCGTAGTGGTACTATGGCCTGGCTGGAAGCCAGGCCATAGTACCACTACGGCCTGGCTGGAAGCCAGATTGGAAGGGATTGAGGAGGTTATGTTGTGCCAAGTGCGTACTTAACTGTTTGTAAACTAGTTTTTCCAACACCTTGGACAGGAAGGGTAGGATAGAAATAGGTCGATATTCGGAAAAAGATGTAGGGTTATTTTTTTTGGGAAGTGGAATAATTTGTGCATCCCTCCAGAGAGTTGGAAAGGAGCTGGAGGAGATGGAAGAATTGAAGATATGGGAGATAATGGGAGTGAGGAAATCTAAAAGAGGAAGGATCATTTTACGGCTGATATCGTCACATCCGACAGCGTTGGAGGCGATGGAAGATATTTCCTTCTTAACGTCACAATCAGTAAATTGACTAAATGAAAAAGTTGGACTCATGGTAGTTGAAGAACCTGAGACGTGGCTTAGCGTGTTAGTTTTAGTAGCAGCATCAAAATGTGCTACCGAAGAGAAATGGAGGTTTAAGGCATCTAAGTCCAAATTATTTGAGGTGGAAACATGTTTTTGCTTACCAACTCCCAGAGTCCGCAAGAACTTCCAAACGTTAGCTGGAGTACTGTCTTCAATAGATTTATGAATATGGCGTCGTTGGGCGTCCCTACACACCCTATTGCAGAGATTCCTGATCTGCCTATATTTCTCCCGATATTTATCAGGATTCGCCTTATATTTAGCTTTAATGGTATTCTTCTTGACTTGTAAGGTCTTTATCTCGTTATTGAGCCAAGGCGCTGGAAGATGTTTCACCCTAACAGGTCTGACCGGAGCATGTACATCGTACAGTTTGGTGAGCAGTGAGTTGAAGATATTAACCTTCTCGTCGATTGAAACCACATGCCTGATGCCATCCCAGTCAATTTCCTGTGCATCCCTCAGAAGCTGGTCCCGGTCTATAGCGCCAAAGTTACGCTGTAAGAGAATTTTAGGTTTGTTCTTTGGCGGACGGATCTTGTAGGAAAGAAAGATAAGATCATGAAAAGAGAAAGCGTCAGCTGTGCATTGACCATGTGTGGCCACATGGTCAAGCGAAGATACAAAAGTAAGGTCTAGAAGAGAAGGTTCACACTGAGGGAAAAAGTGTGTAGCAGCAGAAGGGAGAATATGAAGATTGGTGGCGTTAATAATGGATTTAAATTGGATTGCTCTGTTATCACCTCTGAGCAAACAGGTATTAAAGTCGCCCATAATTACAGTGTGCTCATAGGCAGGAACAAAGTTTTCCAATAATAGTTCAAAAGAAGGAAAATAATTGATGTGTAGGGAAGGACAGTAAAAGACACCTAACAGGGTTTTCTTGCCGGAGAGCAAGATTTCAAGAAATAGAAATTCAGATCCGTCCGAGGATTGGGACTGAGAGGATGTAGTAACTATGCTGAATGGGATATAGTCTCTGAGATAAATAGCCACCTCCCCACCCCTCCTTCCTGTTCGATCATGACGTATCAGATTGAAGCCAGGAAGGGAGTAAGAAGTCGAGGGCAGGCAGGGCTTCAGCCATGACTCTGAGACAAGAATTGCGTGAATATTCTTATCACAGAATGATGTCAGCATATCTGGATAATGTGCCGGAATACTTTGTGCATTGATATGCACTACATTGAAATTTTTAGGAACATCTTTGAAATGGGAGTACAAGGAGTCACGCAGAGAGAGAGGTGGAATGCTACGAAAGCTGTCATCGCTCCCCAGACTATCATCAGACATAGACAAATAATCTTCATTAGAACTAACATCAGAAACAGACATCACAAATTATAAATATAATAAATAATTAAATAAGATAGTAACTATTATACTAAAAACAATCGACTTCATACTATCCGCCAGCAGTTATAAGTAACATTAAACAATAAATCTAATATTTGTGTAAAAACATTTTCATCAGAATGCGTTAGTATATTATGGCAACACAATACAGATCCAGATGTCAAAGCACGACACTTCAGTACTGTCAGTAAGCAGCTGTCAGTCAGTCACCGCTTGTTTTGATGAAAGACGTCAAATATATGTAAAGCATTTTCCGAATTGAGGTATGAAATTAAAAATAAATAATTGAGAATAAAGTGGGTAAAAGTAAAACTTGAGATAATAGTGAAGTAAGGTAGATAAATATATACATGTAGAAAGCATTCACGAGCTCATGCTCAAAGTGAGCATTAAATTAAAGCGAAATATATAAAGAGAAATATCTATATATATATATATATAGATTCGAAAAATACTTTAGGTACACCCACCCGCTTACCTTCCCGAAACAGAAACAAAAGCAGAAGTAAATGACTAACAGAACTCACTAACAGTTGGAATATTTGTTAGAGTACCACACATTTCAGAGTAAAGAAAACTATTTTCTTGCCGCTCTCTTAGGCCTCACAGTCTTGGAAGGCCCTACAGGAACACTTGTGGTGCTGCACGTCTCTGCAGGCTTCCGCAGCTTATCGAGTCCGTCCCTGGTAGTAACTCTGCGACGGGTGCCATCAGGTCCCAAGATAACAATGGAGCCGTCCCGTGTCCAACAGTTCTTGACACCATAGCGTTCGCGGGCCTCCATAAACACGGCATGTCGGACTTTTGTCAAGAACTCCGTGAGGGTGATGCCTGTGCCTTTAAGGGACACCTTAGTGAACCAAATCTTGTCCCGTACAGATGAGTCCCTGAATTTTACTATAATGGGTCTTGCCTCGGTTCCCGATGGTGGCCCCATACGATGGCAGCGACTGATGCTAGTGCTGTTGAAGGGAATCTTCATATGATCCGAGACCACATTCATCACCACTGCAGCAACATCTTCATCCTTGAGCTCCGCCACACCATGTAGGAGGAGAATTTTTCTGCGACTCCACATCTCCTGGCGATCCTGCTCTATGGCCAACAAGTTAACTTGCTGCTGCAGAGAAGTTAGTGCTTGCATCACAAAACTCTTAAAAGTGAGAAAATCTGTAGCAAGTGAGTCAGGGGCTGATGCAGGAGTAGTACACTGCAGGTTTTTCTGGAACTCTTCCATTTGTGTCTGGAATGCCTTTGACATCTCCTCCATTGAAATTTTCAAGGATTGCACTGTGTCTGCCATTTTTGAAGTTGAGTTTATTGCAGGAGTGTAAAGATATTTAGTAAGGATAATACTTGCTGGCGGGTATTATTGCTAATGCAACATATATTTAGGTATAACTGTTTGTAATTCCTAAAAATACTATTTTAAAATATAAAAATAAGACCAGGTTTAAAATAAAATATTAATGTTCACTTCACAACTACCCACTTTTTTTTGTATAAATATTTTGGATAAGTTGGGCGTAGGATCGAAACTTTGTAATTATCTATGGAATTTTTTAACAATGAGAAAACTAAGAATCGAACAACATGATTATCAAATATCTAGAAGTACCTATTGTGGGATAGCTCAAGGAGACCGGATCTCCCCTCTGTTATTTAATTGTGCGACAATCCAGATTTGTAAATATGTAACGTCGCATAGTAATGTAAGCATTTCACAGTATGCAGACGATTATGTTTTATATGTGACTTCAGATGATTGGTATGAAGCCGAAGAACAAATTCAAATTTGTTTAGATAATCTTTATCAGATGTTCCGTAATATAAATTTAGAAATTTCTCCTACAAAAAGTAAAGTCTGTATTTTTAGTAAAGGTAAACAGAGGCACGATGTCAGCCTTAACATTCATGGAATTGATATTGAAAACGTCGATGCTGTGAAATATCTTGGAATGTGGTTGGATCGGTCTCTCAAGTGGAAAAAACACATCATGGAAGTATCCGAAAAGGTTTTAAAATTTATAAATATGTTTAAAGTTTTGGCCGGGTCAGGGTGGGTGGTACATCCGAAGCATCTGCGTAGGTTATACATCGCCTCAATTAGGAGTAGATTGGACTATGGTAGTTTCCTATTTGATAACGCTTGTAAAACTAACCTTAATAAATTGGATAAAGTTCAAAACCAAGCCATGAGGACTGTAGGAGGCTTCATAAAAACTACTCCAATACATGTGATGGAGAGTGAGTTATGTTTGGTACCACTGCATTTAAGAAGGCGTTATCTAGGGGGTAAATTTTGGCTCAAAAACAAATCTATAAATAATAATTCATCCATTAAACTAATAGCTGAATTGACTGATCTCATTAATAGTACACTATATTGGCTTAACAAAAAGAAACCTATATTAACATTAATTCATCAAAAATATTCCTCTCTACCCCTTAAGTCGAGTGATCAGTTAGGTATGTTTAGTTTGGACACATGGGTGACGAATATGGACATATCACACAATTTAAGGACTCATGTAGAAGGAATAGCTAAACCTAAACGTAATCTACATCCAATTAATATGAAAAACAAGCTTATAGACTATCTCAATAGAAACTATTCATCGTTTCAATTTGTTTTTACTGATGGATCTAAAGATAAATCTGGGTCAGGGGCAGCTTTTCTAGACTTCACTCCAAATATATTTTTTAAGCTCAAAATTGACTCAAATATTTCCATAATGGAAACTGAATTAGTAGCAATTTCGGAGGCTTTATCATACATAAAGTCATGTAAGTATAATGATGTTGTAATTTTAACAGAACTCTAAAAGTTCTCTTCAACACCTGGCACACTGTACCTCGACTTTTCGAGGTCTACCTGTAGCCTATACTATTATCAAGATGCTTGTGAATTTACAGTCTGAAAGTAAGAACATCATTATACAGTGGATACCATCACATATTGGGTTTGGAGGCAACGACCGAGCAGACGCACTGGCTAAGGAAGCTATTACAGACGGTGTACCTACAAACATATTACCAAACTTCTTGGACATCGTAGCTGTCCTCAAGAGGGATTGTTACGATCTTTGGAAGGAATACTTTGATGAGAGGTCGCGCGAAAAAGGTATATGGTACAGAACGATCCAACCACACCCGTCAAGCATGGATTGATAACGCATTATTTAGCAGAAGCAAAATAGTAGTAGCTTTGAGATTAAGATCCGGACACATACCATGTAATAAATTCAATCACTTGATGCGCATAACGACCACACCAAACTGCGAGACTTGCGGCGTTATGGACGACATCCACCATTTATTAATGGAATGTGTCCGGAACCAGAGAATCAGAAACGCATGTTATTCGACAAGTTTCAGTGTTGGCCAATGTAATAGTATTTTGGCGGAACCGCTATCGGAGGCCGCCAAGAAACTATATAATCTAGTGACACGAGACTAATTTTTGCTTGTATGCTTGTATAATAATATTGTGTACTAACCAGGGCGGCATGTTCGCAATCAGCGACAAAGCCCTTTCATGTTTATTATGAATAAAAAAAAAAAAAAAAATAGTATTTTTTGGAAATATATACAGCAATACTTAAATATATGTTGCACTAGCAATAATACCCGCCAGCAAGTATTAACCTCACCTCATATCATTTCACACCTGCAATAAACTTAATCTAAAAATCCAACCCAACTAAAATGGCTGACACAGTGCAATCTTTGAAAGTTTCAATGGAGGAGATGTCGAAGGCATTTCAAACACAAATGGAGGAGTTTCACAAGAACCTGCAGGGCTCAACTGCTCAAGCATCACCAACATCAGCTCCTGACTCACTTGCAACAGACTTTGCCACTTTTAAGAGTTTTGTGATGAAAGCGCTAGCATCTCTGCAGCAACAAGTTAACTTGTTGGCCATGGAGCAAGATCGCCAGGAAATGTGGAGTCGCAGAAAAATTCTTCTCTTTCATGGTGTAGCAGAGCTTAAGGATGAAGATGTTGCTGCAGTGGTGGTGAATGTGGTCTCAGAAAAAATAAAGGTTCCTTTCAACAGTACAAGCATCAGCTGCTGCCATCGTATGGGGCCACCATCAGGAACTGTGGCTAGGCCCATCATTGTCAAATTCAGGGACCCTTCTGTAAGGGACAAGATATGGTTTTCTAAGGTGTCACTTAAGGGCACAGGCATCACCCTTACAGAGTTCCTGACAAAAGCCCGCCATGCCGTCTTAATGGCAGCCCGTGAACATTATGGCATCAATAAGTGTTGGACACGAGACGGCTCAATTGTTATTCTGGAACCTGATGGCACTCGTCGCAAAGTCACTACCATGAACGGACTCGACAAGCTGCGGGGCCTACTGAGACGTGCACCGCCTCGACCGCTCCTGCAGGACCTTCCAAGACTGTGAGGCCTAAGAGAGCAGCAAGAAAATAGTGCTTTGTTACTGTACAATATGTGGTGCGTTAACAAATATTTCAACCATTTATGAGTGCTGTTGGTCATTACTTCTGCTTTTGAATTCGTTTCGGGAACTTACCTTCCCGAAACGGGAAACAGGTAAGTTTAAGGTATTTTTCGAATCTACTTTACTTTAATAGCTATGCAGATTTTAACCATTATAACACAGCTTCCACTATTTGACACTAGATGGCGCTGTCCTTTGTTGACATGATTTCTGCATCGCGCTGTTGAGTCTCCAGCAAAACATGACCTTCAGGCGGACCCACCGTATCAATGAGAATTAGGACCTACCATTCCTTTGTTTGTATTGTATGCTTCTGGTTAGCTTCCACTGCGTTGGGACTATTCTGGGACATACATAAACACTGTCTCTCTATTCCTCTCGCTCGTTCGTATTGTGCTTCCATACTGTGGGACTCAATATATGTATACTGTAGTGTTGCTATTCGAACGATTATCGTAATAAATTACTTTGAACATATCATATTGTCTCACTGAGACCTCCGCCGTACTTCACCATTAGCTTTTAAATTAATTTAATTTTAATTTCATTCTGTATGTTCCCAATTCACTATTAACAAAAATTTTACTTTTACCCACTTCTTTATTTTTATCAATAATTTGTTTACATTCCACGAGATTCAGAAAATGCCTTACATTTATTTGACGCCTTTCATTGATACCAACAATAACAATGACTGACAGCTGCTAACTGACAGGCACTTGCCATACCCTACTAACGCTGTCTGAAAAATAGGATTTTTAAATATTGTTTAATGTTATTCATTGCTGCTGGCGGGTCGTATGAAGTCGTTAGATTGTTTTTAATTTATAGTATAATATTGATATATATATTTTTTTGGTATAATTTATATATATAATTTGTGATGTCTTTTTCTGATGCTAGTTCCCAACTAGATTATTTGTCTGTGTCTGATGATAGTCTGGGGAGCGATGACAGCTTTCGTAGCATCCCACCACTCTCTCTCTGTGACTCCTTGTACTCGCATTACAAAGACGTTCCTAAAAATTTCAATGTAGTGCATATCAATGCGCAAAGTATTCCGGCTCATAATCCAGATATGCTGAAATCATTCAGTGATAAGAATATTCACGCAATTCTTATCTCAGAGTCATGGCTGAAGCCCTGCCTGCCCTCGACTTCTTACTCCCTTCCCGGCTTCAATCTGATACGTCATGATCGAACGGCAAGGAGGGGTGGAGGGGTGGCTATTTATCTCAGAGACTGTATGCCATTCAGCATAGTTACTACATCCTCTCAGTCCCAATCCTCGGACGGATACGATTGTCTATTTCTTGAAATCTTACTCTCCGGCAAGAAAACCTTGTTAGGTGTCTTTTACTGTCCTTCCCTACACGTCAATTATTTTCCTTCTTTTGAGGTATTATTAGAAAACTTTGTTCCTGCATATGAGCACACTGTAATTATGGGTGACTTTAATACCTGTTTGCTCAAACGGGATACCAGAGCAATCCAATTTAAATCTATTATAAATGCCACCAATCTTCATATTCTCCCTTCTGTTGCTACACACTTTTTTCCTCAATGTGAACCTTCTCTTCTAGACCTTACTCTTGTATCTTCGCTTGACCATGTGGCCACACATGGTCAATGCACAGCTGACGCTTTCTCTTTTCATGATCTTATCTTTCTTTCATACAAGATCCGTCCGCCTAAAAACAAGCATAGAACTCTCCTACAGCGTAACTTTGGCGCTATAGACAGGGACGAACTTCTAAGGGACGCACAGGAAATTGACTGGGATGTCATCAGGGAGGTGGAGTCAGTCGATGAGAAGATTAATATCTTCAACTCACTGCTCACCAAACTCTATGATGCACATGCTCCGGTCAGACCTGTTAGGGTGAAACATCTTCCAGCGCCTTGGCTCAATGACGAGATAAGGACCTTACAAGCCAGGAAGAATACCATAAAAGCTAAATATAAGGCAAATCTCGAAAAATATCGTGAAAAATATAGGCAGCATAAATGCCTTAAACCTAAATTTTTCCTCGGTAGCATATTTTGATGCTGCCACTAAAACTAACACATTAAACCACGTCTCAGGTTCTTCAACTCCCGTCAGTCCAACTTTTTTATTTAGTCAATTTACTGATTGTGACGTTAAGAAGGAAATATCATCCATCGCCTCTAACGCTGTCGGATGTGACGAAATCAGCCGCAAAATGATCCTTCCTCTTTTAGATTTCCTCACATCTATTATCTCCTATATCTTCAATTCTTCCATCTCCTCCAGCTCCTTTCCAACTCTTTGGAAGGATGTACAAATTATTCCACTTCCTAAAAATACCAATCCTACACCTTTTTCCGAATATCGTCCTATTTCTATCCTTCCCTTCCTGTCCAAAGTGTTGGAAAAACTAGTTCACAAGCTGTTGAGTACGCCTTGGCAAACCATAACCTTCTCAATCCCTTCCAATCCGGCTTCCAACCAGGTCATAGTACCACCACAGCCTTGGTTAAAGTCACTGACGACATACGTGCTGGCATGGAAAAATCACAGCTGACAATCTTGACGCTGCTTGATTTCAGCAACGCATTCAACACCGTCGATTTCGACATACTGCTTGCCATACATTACCACATGCACATACATACATACATACTACATTCCCTTAACGTATCCCAAACGGTTGTTGACTGGTTTCGAAGTAACTTGTTCGGGCGCAGGGAACGTATACGCTTGGATGATAGATTATCGTCTTGGTGTTTTACGTCTGCAGGCGTCCCACAAGGTGGCGTCTTATCTCCACTTCTTTTCTCAATATTTATTAAATCTATCACTCTCAATATCACTTCATCTTACCACCTATATGCAGACGATCTCCAGATCTACACACAAGCGTCTCTTTCCTCCCTCCCCTGAGCTATTAGAGCTACCAATATGGATCTGGATGTTATATCAAACTGGAGCAGGAATCATGGGCTCCAAGTAAATCCTGCAAAATCTCAGTCCATAATTATTGGTACCAGTCAAAATCAAAATCAAAATATTTTATTCAACGTAAGGGACACAGGAAACACTTATTGAACGTCATATACTTAACAAAAACTGAAGTTACCACCGTTTCCAAGAAAAATACCCGCCAGGAGAAGAAACGGCGAAACAAACTCCCCGGTTTTCTCTTTTAACATTTGTTCCCTTTTACGTAGGGGTAGAAAAAGATTAAATAACATATAAACTCTGTATAAGAGGAGCAATTCATTGCCATGTATGGCCATCATACATGGCAATGAATTGCCATGTATGATGGCAATCAGATATTGTATAATAAGCTTTTTGTATTAATTTACTTTTAATGACAGCTTTAAACTCTACAAAAGGTTATTCAATTATTTTCTGCGGTAGCTTATTAAAAAAGCGTATACCTTGCCCAACAAATGAGTTACTAGTTTTATGCAATCTAGCTGAAGGTACATGGAGTTTATCTTTATTACGTGTATTCAATGTATGCAAGTCGCTATTTTTCTTATATTTTACAATGTTCTTTCTAATATATAACACATTTTGTAATACATATATATATTGACATGGCACGGTCAATATTTCAATTTCTTTGAATAATTCTCTGAGAGAATCACGAGGTCTAAGGCTATAAATTGCACGAATAGCCCGCTTCTGCAGCACAAAAATAGATCCAATGTCTGCAGCATTACCCCATAAAATAATGCTGTAAGACATGGCACAATGAAAATAGCCGAAATAAACTAAACGGGCTATGTTGATATCAGTCAAGTGTTTGATTTTTCTTACCGCGAATGCTGCAGAGCTAAGTCTATTCGCCAATCCATTAATGTGGGAGCGCCATTGCAATTTGTGATCCAATGTGACTCCAAGGAAGACTGTTGAATCCACAAGATCCAACTTCTCGGTATTTATAACTATAGGGGTAGTTAAAACCTTTTTCACATTAGGCATTGTAAATTTAATAAATTTCGTTTTCCTAGCGTTAAGTACCAAATTATTGGCACTAAACCAATAAACCACGTCAGAGAGAGCATTATTTACATCGTCAAAGTCATGTTTCTGTCGGTCTATCTTAAATAGTAAAGAAGTATCATCAGCAAATAATACAATATCATGTTTATCATTTACCAGGTGAGGTAGGTCATTGATATAGATAAGAAAAAGAAATGGACCGAGAATCGAACCCTGTGGAACGCTCATAGCTACTGGGCACCCCGGAGATAGTTCCCCACGTATACACACTTTTTGTACTCGTTTACTTAAGTAAGATGATATAAGGTTAAAAGCTAAATTCCTTATACCATAGTGGTCTAACTTCCTGATCAATGTTTCGTGATGCACACAATCGAAGGCTTTGGATAGGTCACAAAAAACACCTAAAGCATCCTTTGAATCCTCCCAAGCCTCTAGAATTTTCCTAATAAGTTCGACACCTGCATCAGCAGTCGAGCGACCCTTTGTGAAGCCGTATTGTTTAGTATGCATGAACTCATGTTTGTTAAAAAAGGCTAGCATCTGGTTAAGTAGAACTTTTTCAAAAATTTTGCTGAAAACTGGCAATATTGAGATTGGCCTGAAATTGTTTGGGTCGGTAATGGTACTAGTTTTAAATAAAGGAATGATTTTACTATATTTCATTTGATCAGGAAATTCACCACTAGCAAAACACGCATTAAAAACTAATGCTAAGTCTACTGCAACAATGTCAATAATACTATTAAGAACTTTTACAGTGTACCCCATAAATCAGTAGTCATATCAAGAGATTTAAAAGTTTTTATTATGTCTTCGGGGGTAACAGTATTGAAATTAAATTCAGTAGCAGATTTTTCCACATGAGATTTAAGAATTTTTTCAGCGGAGGAAGCTGAAGAAGTTAATGATTTTGTTAATGAGACTGGAATATCAGCAAAAACTGATTCAAAAGCGGCGGCTACAGCAGAATCAGCTTCAATTAAACTATCATTAATATTTAATTTTATTCTATCCTGTTTTTGTGCCGATTTCCCAGTATCACTATTTATAATATTCCATGTTGCCTTAGTCACATTGGATGACTTTGAAATTTTATTTCTCACAGCAATAGACTTGGCGTCTGAACAAACCTTTTTAAACAATTTGGAATAACTTTTAACATAATTGATAAAATCAAAATCAAAATTAAATGTTTTCATTAGCATTTCGTTAGCATTTCGAAAGGGCGGACAACCAAAAATGGCGATGGTTGGTGGGATGATGAAGTGAAAGAAGAAGTTAAAAAGAAGAAGGATGCAAGGCAAGACATTTTGGCTATGTCCAGCTCAAGTGAGAGTATGAAAGAAAAGATGAAAGAAAAATACCGCCTGCAAAAAAATCGTACGAAAGAGATAATAGCTCAGAAGCGTGAGAGGTTCCAAATGACTGTAGACGAAAAACTGTCACAGAATTTCAAGGACAATGCAAAACTTTTTTGGAGGGAAGTTAAGAAGTCCAGAAATTGTGTTACAGCTAGTAGTAGGATGAATGTGATTTTCTCGAAGGACAATAACATACTGACTGACAAAACAGACGTCCTCAGGCGATGGAGTGAATTTTACAAAGATATGTATGATGATGATGCCGCTGATCTACTCCCAGAGCTGCCTCCAACAGAATCAATTAGCAGTGTCTCTTACATGATGTAGGCGTATAATGGTGTTTTTTAAAATCGTGCGTCATTACTCAACATCGATATTAAATTGCAAGCGTGAACACAAAATTTTATATAATGAGCGCAACGACAAATAGTTTTCGAAGACCAATGTTGACCTTGCCATTGAATTTTAATACAGCAATTAAATCACGCAAACAACTTGCACGAGCGAAAAATCCCACAAATTTATAACAGCATTATTCGTGTGTGAGGCGAGACATCAGAGCAGACTAATAATACAACCTATGCCACAATTTGACGATTTCAACACTCAAAGTTCAAATGTGATACAATACATACGCATTTATCGCCTCAGGTTATACCGGCAAAGGCCCGTTTTCTATGTATTACAATTCACACAAAGTTTTCACGCAAAAACTAGCTCTATCAGTCGTATAGCGTGTTCTATGCCTGAACGAATTGCAAATTACCAAAAAAATCAGCAGTTGTTCATGTTTGGGATCCCCAATTAGAAGTGTCTCTTACATGATGTCGGCGTATAATGGTGTTTTTTAAAATCGTGCGTCATTACTCAACATCGATATAAAATTGCAAGCGTGAACACAAAATTGTATATAATGAGCGCAACGACAAATAGTTTTCGAAGACCAATGTTGAGCTTGCCATTGAATTTTTATACAGCGATTTAATCACGCAAACAACTTGCACGAGCGAAAAATCCCACAAATTTATAACAGCATTATTCGTGTGTGAGGCGAGACATCAGAGGAGACTAATAATACAACCTATGCCACAATTTGACGATTTCAACACTCAAAGTTCAAATGTGATACGATACATACGCATTTATCGCCTCAGGTTATACCGGCAAAGGCCCGTTTTCTATGAATTACAATTCACACTAAGTTTTCACGCAAAAACTAGCTCGCATCAGTCGTATAGCGCGTTCTATGCCTGAGCGAATTGCAAATTACCAAAGAAATCAGCAGTTGTTCATGTTTGGGATCCCCAATTAGAAATGTCTCTTACATGATGTAGGCGTATAATGGTGTTTTTTAAAATCGTGCGTCATTACTCAACATCGATATAAAATTGCAAGCGTGAACACAAAATTTTATATAATGAGCGCAACGACAAATAGTTTTCGAAGACCAATGTTGAACTTGCCATTGAATTTTTATACAGCGATTTAATCACGCAAACAACTTGCACGAGCAAAAAAACCACATGATTAAATTCATAACTAAATTATTCGTGTACGAGGCGAGACAGCAGAGAAGACTAATAATACATCATATGCCACAATTTGACGATTTCAACACTCAAAGTTCAAATGTGATACAATACATACGCATTTATCGCCTCAGGTTATATCGGCAAAGGTCCGTTTTCTATGTATTACAATTCACACAAAGTTTTCACGCAAAAACTAGCTCTATCAGTCGTATAGCGTGTTCTATGCCTGAACGAATTGCAAATTACCAAAGAAATCAGCAGTTGTTCATGTTTGGGATCCCCAATTAACAGTGTCTCTTACATGATGTCGGCGTATAATGGTGTTTTTTTAAAATCGTGCGTCATTACTCAACATAGATATAAAATTGCAAGCGTGAACACAAAATTGTATATAATGAGCGCAACGACAAATAGTTTTCGAAGACGAATGTTGAGCTTGCCATTGAATTTTTACACAGCGATTTAATCACGCAAACAACTTGCACGAGCAAAAAAACCACATGATTAAATTCATAACTAAATTATTCGTGTACGAGGCGAGACAGCAGAGAAGACTAATAATACAACATATGCCACAATTTGACGATTTCAACACTCAAAATTCAAATGTGATACAATACATACGCATTTATCGCCTCAGGTGATACCGGCAAAGGCCCGTTTTCTATGTATTAAAATTCACACTAAGTTTTCACGCAAAAACTAGCTCGCATCAGTCGTATAGCGTGTTCTATGCCTGAACGAATTGCAAATTACCAAAGAAATCAGCAGTTGTTCATGTTTGGGATCCCCAATTAGAAGTGTCTCTTACATGATGTAGGCGTATAATGGTGTTTTTTAAAATCGTGCGTCATTACTCAACATCGATATAAAATTGCAAGCGTGAACACAAAATTTTATATAATGAGCGCAACGACAAAGTTTTCGAAGACCAATGTTGACCTTGCCATTGAATTTTAATACAGCAATTAAATCACGGAAACAACTTGCACGAGCGAAAAATCCCACAAATTTATAACAGCATTATTCGTGTGTGAGGCGAGACAACAGAGGAGACTAATAATACAACATATGCCACAATTTGACTATTTCAACACTTAAAGTTCAAATGTGATACAATACATACGCATATATCGCCTCAGGTTATACCGGCAGAGGCCCGTTTTCTATGTATTACAATTCACACTAAGTTTTCACGCAATAACTAGCTCGCACCAGTCGTATAGCATGTTCTATGCCTGAACGAATTGCAAATTACCAAAGAAAACAGCAGTTGTTCATGTTTGGGATCCCCAATAAGCAGTGTCTCTTACATGATGTCGGCGTATAGTGGTGTTTTTTAAAATCGTGCGTCATTACTCAACATCGATATAAAATTGCAAGCGTGAACACAAAATTGTAAGCAGAATCAAACCCCGATCACTTTCAATTGGCTACTTTAATGCCAACGGCATTCACAGCCAAAAGGAAGAGATCGCCGCGTTCCTCCGCGACAACGATATCGACGTTTTCTTAGTGCAGGAAACCTTCTTGAAACCATCACACCGAGACCCTAGAATTGCAAACTACTGCGTAGTTCGCAATGATAGATCTCGATCTGCCCTCGGCGATACTTTGATCTATTACAAGAGGTCACTGCACTGTATCCCGATCCAACCACCAACCCTCTCCCACATTGAGACCTCGATCTGTCGATTAGGAATGACCGGCCATCAGCCGATCACGATAGTCTCTGCATACTGTTCCCCAGTTAACTCGACGGCCGATATCAAAGCTGATATCAAAGCCCTAACCTCAGTGGCTCGGTTATTATCGCGGATGATCTGAATGCCAAGAGCGATGCTTGGAACAGCCACTCAAGAAATAACAGAGGTCACCAATTGGAGAAACTCAGCGGGCTCCTCTTTCGACGTCATTGCGCCTATGCACCCCACCCACTACCCTGAGAACATCAACCACCGACCGGACGTACTAGACATTGCGATCCTCAAGAATGTAAACCTCCGTTTGCACTCGCTGAGGTCGCACGACGAATTAGATTCCGACCACCGACCTGTGACCTTAGCGCTCTCCCCCCGACTAGGCCCCCCGGACTCAGGTCAGTCCCCACCTCAGAAAAAGATAACAGACTGGAGAAAACTGGAGGAACTCCTCCAGTCCTCTTCATCTGTTCACTTAGATAGTATCCCGCCCCTCATAGAGTCGGCAGCCGACACTCAAAAGGCGGTCGATTCCCTCACAGCTCACGTACAGTCAGCCGTGGACGCCTGTTCACGACAAGTTCCGGTGATGGAAGACCATCGCTGGAAACTTCCCGACGACGTGCGTGAACTAGTGACGGAAAAGAACGCCGCCCTCCGAGCCCATAGAGCTCACCCGACTGAAGCGAACCGCACCTTTCTGAGGTCACTCCAGCGCAAGCTGAGATACCGCATGAAAGACATGCGAGACGCTCGCTGGAACAAGTTCCTAGGGGAACTTGAACCGAGTCACTTGGCCTTCTGGTATCTCCAACGAAAACTCAAATCGGATAAAATCTCGTCCATGCCTCCACACACTCGTCCAAATCAAGGGCCCGCCTTTGACGACGACGAGAAGTCCGAGTGCCTGGCCGGCAGTCTCCAGGCTCAGTGTACGCTTAGTACCTTGCCGGTAGATCCGCGCCATCTCAATAAGGTGGATGCCGAGGTCGAAAGCAAATTATCTCTCCCACCCTCCGAGGACCCAGACCACCCCATCGCCCCGATCACGGTCGACGAAGTCCGGAAAGTGATTAAGGATCTCCACCCCAGGAAAGCCCCAGGCCCCGACGGGATCGCTAACAGAGTTATCAAACTCTTCTCCACTTATCTTATAGTTTTGCTCACTAGCTTTTGGTCGCTTTTGGTCATAGGTATTCCCAAGCCAGGGAAACCTAAGACCGAAGCCTCCAGTTATCGCCACATCAGTCTCCTCAACGTCCTTGGCAAGATTTACGAGAGACTTATCTACAATAGATTAAAGAGTTTTGCAGACTCTAAGAACCAAACACTCCTGTATCCAACAAGTCCACCGTATAGTAGAAGACGTCAATAGCGGCTTCCAACTAGGTTATACCACGGGTATGCTCCTCTTGGACGTGGCGAAGGTATTCGACAAGGTCTGGCACAACGGCTTAATATACAAGCTGTACCAGTTGGGCGTGCCGGACCGTCTAGTACGCATAGTACGGGACTTTTTGTCGAACCGCTCATTCCGCTACAGAGTCGAGGGCAGACTCTCTTCCCCCCATCCCATACGAGCAGGAGTCCCGCAAGGCTCAGTGCTCTCGCCACTCCTATTCACGCTTTATAATAGCGACATTCCCCTCCATAGACGAGTTAAAAGCGCTCTATTCGCCGATGATACGGCTATCTACTACAAAGGTAGAACTCCTGAGGGAATTCACGACAACCACCAATCCGCGGTCACAGCCCTGGGGCGGTGATTCCGGAAGTGGAGAATTGAAGTGAACTCCACCAAAAGCGCAGCCATTCTATTCTGGAAAGGCCTCGAACGCCCACGGGTAGCCCCCATCACCCCCTTCGGCAAACCCATTCCAGGGGAAGAAAAAGCCAAATACCTGGGTGTGATTCTCGATCAACGCCTTTCTTTCCGTCACCACGTAAAGGCGGTACGCGCGCGAGCCGCCTTCGCGCTCGGTAGACTTCACAGCATGTTGAATGCATGGAGTAAACTCTCATTGAAATCCAAGGTGAGGATTTACACAACGTGCATTCGACCAATCATGACATATGCGGGTGTAGTGTTCGCACACACTAGCAAGTCAACACTCAACCCCCTTCAAGTGCTCCAAAGCCGGTTTCTCCGGAGAGCCACACGTGCCCCGTGGTACATGCGTAATAGTCAACTTCACGTTGACCTCAAAGTCCCCACTATAAAACAGTTTTTGAAAAAACTGTCCAAACGTCATTTCGATTCTGCTGTAAATCACCCCAACCCCCTCGTCGTATCGGCCGCCCGATACACTCCTTCCCTTATCTCGAAAATAAGGCGTCCAAGACATGCCGTCATCGAACCGGATGACGACATAACGGTCCTCCAGGACGCCCGACAAAAACATACTAACACTACACACAACCGACCACCGTTCCGTCCTCGCCGGCGAGGCTCGACACGAATAAGCCGTAATGTTCCCCCCCGACCTCCGCCGCAAACGCCGGCCCGCGCCGAGCCAGACGCGCAAATCCCGCCCCCAAATAAAATTTAAATAAAATGACCAGTCCAGCCCCGCTCTCTTGCTCGCGATCCAGCAACGCCCTAAGCCGAGGTTCGTACCCCACAGGGGATGCCCTTAGCTGTGTTGCTTAGTACTAAAGTGCCTGGCTGGAGGCCTAGGTCTCGCCATTGACCGGTTAAGTAGCAAAAGTTCCCGGAACTCACGCTACGAGAGACAATACAAAAAAAAAAAAAAACAAAATTGTATATAATGAGCGCAACGACAAATAGTTTTCGAAGACCAATATTGAACTTGCCATTGAATTTTAATACAGCGATTTAATCACGCAAACAACTTGCATGAACAAAAAAACCACATGATTAAATTCATAACTACATTATTCGTGTACGGGGCGAGACAGCAGAGAAGACTAATAATACAACATATGCTGCATTTGACGATTTCAACACTCAAAATTCAAATGTGATACAATACATACGCATATATCGCCTCAGGTTATACCAGCAAAGGCCCGTTTTCTATTATTACATTTCACACTAAGTTTTCACGCAAAAACTAGCTCTATCAGTCGTATAGCGTGTTCTATGCCTGAGCGAATTGCAAATTATCAAAGAAATCGGCAGTTGTTCATGTTTGGGATCCCCAATTAGAAGTGTCTCTTGCATGATGTCGGCGTATAATGATGTTTTTTTAAATCGCGCGTCATTACTCAACATCGATATAAAATTGCAAGCGTGAACCCAAAATTGTATGTAATGAGCGCAACGACAAATAGTTTTCGAAGACCAATGTTGAACTTGCCATTGAATTTTAATACAGCAATTACATACATACATACATACATATCATCACGCCAAGTCCCTAACGGGGTAGGCAGAGAGTATAGAGCGCCAGTTCTCTCTAGACTTACATACCTCTTTCGCTTCGTCCACATTCATCAGTCTCTTCATACATGCTTGTCGGTTTCGAATACTCTTAACGTTCCCGTCCTTCAGAGTCCGATCTATTTAATCCAGGTAGTTGGAACGTGGCCTTCCTCTGCCTCTTCTTGCACACACTTTTGCTTTGTATATCTATTTCGTCAATCTTTCTTCACTCATCCTTTCTATGTGTCCAAACCAACGTAACTTGCCTTTCTTCATCTTTACAATCACGCCCTCATTCACGCCAGTTGATTGTTGTTGTTGCTTGTTTGCCACCCAAGTGGTATATAAAAAAAAAAAAACTAATTATATTTAATGTTTAATATATTTATATCAATAAATCCTCTCGATCTGCGAAGGACCAGATGCTGGATGCAGGCTAAAGACACGGCGCTATGACGCTCATTAGGGGATGCCCAGCAGTGGACTAGTGTGGGCTTATGTTAGGGTTGGGGTAAGCAGAGGTGTATAGGTAATACCCATGCACCTACTTACCGCCAGAGATATACTTTATGTGCCAACGTGACTGATGGCGAGTCCGCCGGCGTTACTCAAGCGACTATACATACGTCTTTGAATTAAAGACGTCGTAAGCTCGTGGTTGACTAATCACTATGAATATACCTCAATAAACAAGTAATACATATAAAATCTCTATTTGATCTAGGCGTAATCATTTCATGGGAAAAAATACCAAATGCATACGTGAATCATTCACGGTACTTTCGTTGGTGCAAATTGAGCCTTCCTGCTTTATTAAGTAAGGTGTTAATAGCGTGACCCACTGCATGCTAATTGCAGAGACGTCGCAGCGTCTGTGCGCAATGTGTCACGTAAACGCGAGGAGAGCGGGTTCACATAGTTAATGACGTCACGTCGTTATGGGAATTAACGGATGAAATTTACATATTATAAATATACATGACTGACAAAATGCCACAGTTGTGTTTTAAAATTGGTCGGGTATTGCCAACATATATTCTCAAGATGAAGAAATAAAATAAATAGCTCCAAAATACCAAAATGACAATATTTATTATATATAATATATTCACCTTCCAAATACCTGGATCAAATCGATCGGACGCTCAAGGACGGGAATGTCAAGAGTACTCGAAACCGACGAGCATGTATGAAGAGACTGATGAATGTGGACGAAGCGAAAGAGGTATGTAAGTCTAGAGAGAACTGGCGCTCTATACTATCTGCCTACCCCGTTAGGGACTCGGCGTGATGATATGTATAACGACGGCTCGTACGGGGAGTCGTTACCAGAAGGGTCACACATGGCGGCAATCACGAAATAACAAACCGGTTTGATAGTTCAGACGTCTATTTCCACAATTACAACGAAAAGAAATCAAAATAACAAACGATCAGACGGATGGCTTCGGATTGCTATCGAGAAACGCGGCAAGTTCGACACAGTGAGGCAGTAACACTCAAAGCGACCGTTCGTGTCGGCGTCCGGAAACAGAATGCCCTCCTTGGCCTCAAGCTGTCAATTTTATAGTTCAGAACATCGGAAACTAGTGCTGCCCTCACTGTATCGACCATGCCCAAGTGAACCACTTGACGTTTCCGAATAGTTTCCGAATAATCCGATAGATGGCGTTAAGTGAGACTGCGACATGGCGTGTGGTGAGACTGCGACACGGCCATCATGACATCTCACACGTCCTCGTGTGAGGAAGCTGGTAGATTACCTGAAAGGAGAAATATCGCAGAACAGTAAAAAGTTTCTTACTCGGCCTTCCTGACCCATGAGTCAGGTCCCATAATTCACAGTGCAAGGGTAAACATTTTATTCAAAATAATTCTTGAACTTAACACAAACAATTCTACAGTCAAATCAGTTACTGTACGTAATAGGTTTTCGGGATACAACTATTAACTTCAAAATAAAAGGTCAGACTAAACTCATTTCAATAGTACGCCTTCAGCTTGAATAAATCAGAAAATCAGACCGCAGTATGCAATACTCTACATCCAAGGAATACCTCCATCCGGTAATCCTTTTCAACATCACAACACACAACACTTAGCCATCAACCAACTAAGTCATGGGCCACCTCCATCCGGTACCCGTAATCAAACTTCCAGCCACGATTGGCTAACCCGTTTGCCTCCATCCGGCAAACCAACAGCGATCGCTTACATCTCCAAGCCAAACGCACGCCACTCACAATCGTGGCCGCACTGCGACGGGAAATCAGGCCCGATTTTACGCCTACGACTACGAATGCACTGAAGATGTAAGCAATCTGAGCGACTTGCATACTACGCGATTCAAAAGAGGAAAGAAAAAAAATGAGTTTGATCCGACTAATTAGAACTAGTTGAAGGTCCAGCCCCTTCATCATCATGTACAGTCTCGTCATTTGAGTTTAATTCGTCTAGGTCAACATTGTCACTGTCTGGCATTTTTCTGAGTCTGTCGTGTGAGTATTTGTAGGTCCGCTTAGAGTTAAGAGCTTCAAGAATGTAACGATCACCGTCAAGAACTTCTATTATGCGAAAAGGGCCTCGATACTTAGGGTCAAGTTTTGTTTGATTTCGCTCTTCGTTTTGGAGCAAAACAAAATCACTGACAACAATTTTAAATAATTTTGCCAATTTTTTTATCAAAATAGGACTTCTCATAATTGACACACTTTTCTATATTCAGTACCGATTGTTCTCTCACATTTGCTACATCAACGTCATTATCTGAACCCAAAAAATGAGGTCTTGCTACCTTACGTATCAAAAGCACTAAAGGCATCGATTTTATGTCACGGCTAACAATAAAGTTAAACGCTAATTGAATATCGTATAAACCATCCTGCCATGACCTATCTGAAGTTTCATGAGAGAACATTCGGCACTAGTAAGTGAAAAGGAACAGGCCCACCGGGAATGTTTAGTTGTCCAGTTGGGTTGCCAATGTTACTCAGGTCAACTCGACGCTGGTTGCTAGTGCAGTTACTCGCTGCTCAGGTGTTGCCTTCGCCAGCGGAACCGCTTGCACTGCCGTTGCTGGAACCATGCTTCGCAGCAGTGGAAGTAAGAGCACAGGTGTACGTGTTAGCATAATGGCCAACATCACCATACCTGAAACATTTGAAAAAGGACGCATTGGCGCGTGGTTAGAATACAGAAATTGAGTTAGCAGAAAAGGAACGATCACATGACCCTTTTTACAATCCTCGAAGCGGCAGTCTGCACTACGATGTTCAGATTTCCCACACACCAAGCATCTTAAAGGGGTCTGTAGGTCTGGATCGCTTGAAGTTGGATGATTCATCGCTCTAAGCAGGCTCATTCTTCTCGAAGTGAGCACAAGCTGTATTTCAGGGCTGGGCTGCAGCGCCAGCATATCCTTGACAGCACAGAGTGACGTAGGGATCCAGCAGGCGCGTTGACAACGCAAACATTGACGCGCTTCTCCCTCGAATCAGCTCCCGCAGCAGCGCTTGTTCCCTTCTTGTTTCGCTCTGGGCAGCTCGATGCGTAGTGGACCTTGCCCCCGATATTGGAAGCAGGTGACGGAATCAGTTCTTCCGGCAGGCTGACCACCCTGGTTGGAGTGGGGCGGTTTCGGGCGAAATCGGTCCTTTTGAGGCTTCGTGTCCCTTCTTGCACGGCAGAATGATGATTTGTGTCCTAACTTTCCGCAGCTATAAAGCACTTGAGCGAGTTATTAGGACCATTGGGTCGATTCTTCTTGGCATCCGGGCCTTCATGATCATTGCTGGAAGGGGCATTCCTCTTGAGAAAAGAAACGGCCTTCAACTCGTTCTGTAGCTGATTGCGGGTCTTGATGTCGGTTGTAAAAGATAGTCTCTGCACACGAGGTTCGAATTTAGAAATGTGCGCCAAAACAGTCGCTATTGCGATCTGCTCCGTAGACAAGCCATTCCACCTCGACATCAAAGAAGACATGAGAGTAGCGGCGTAGGCGGCTAAGCATTCGTTATCCTTTGGCTTTTTGCTATTCAAGTTGATGAGAAAAGATGCAGGGGTTTCAGGACTATCGTACCTTGTTACAAAAAGCTCCTTGAAATCAGTCCACGTCATGCCAGGATAGGAAACGGACGACAGCCACGCTGAGGCTTCTCCTTTGAGCGCACGGCTTAACGCAATCATCAGCGAGGGTCCTTGGCGCTGGTCTGTCACACACATATCCGCGGTAGTGATCCAGGCGCGAGCGTCGACATCTTTCCTCGCTGGGTCGAAATCGGGAAGATGGAAATCACCATTCGAAGCGGGCGCTCGCATTGCTTGTATCAACGCCAGAAAATTGCGATTTTGCTGCTCCATCAAAAGACGCCATTTCTCGTCACTCGTGTCCGTTTCGGTTGCACACGCTTCATTGTTGCACTGCGCGTTATTCGAGACGCTATTTTCCGTACGTGGGACGTTGCGGTTGCATCCCACTTCTGATAACGACGGCTCGTACGGGGAGTCGTTACCTGAAGGGTCACACATGGCGGCAATCACGAAATAACAAACCGGTTTGATAGTTCAGACGTCTATTTCCACAATTACAACGAAAAGAAATCAAAATAACAAACGATCAGACGGATGGCTTCGGATTGCTATCGAGAAACGCGGCAAGTTCGATAAAGTGAGGCAGTAACACTCAAAGCGACCGTTCGTGTCGGCGTCCCGAAACAGAATGCACTCCTTGGCCTCAAGCTGTCAATTTTATAGTTCAGAACATCGGAAACTAGTGCTGCCCTCACTGTATCGACCATGCCCAAGTGAACCACTTGACCTTTCCGAATAGTTTCCGAATAATCCGATAGATGGCGTTAGGTGAGACTGCGACATGGCGTTAGGTGAGACTGCGACATGTATGTTTACATTACATTACATATCATCACGCCAAGTCCCTAATGGGGTAGGCAGAGAGTATAAAGCGCCAGTCTCTTCATACATGCTTGTCGGTTTCGAATACTCTTAACGTTCCCGTCCTTCAGAGTCCAATCTATTTGATCCAGGTAGTTGGAACGTGGCCTTCCTCTGCCTCTTCTTGCACACACTTTTGCTTTGTATATCTGTTTCGTCAATCTTTCTTCACTCATCCTTTCTATGTGTCCAACCAACGTAACATGCCTTTCTTCATCTTTACAATCACGCCCTCATTCACGCCAGTTGATTTGCGAATCTCTTCATTGCGGATTCGATCTAATATCGTTACGCCGCACATTTTTCGAAGAGATCGCATCTCGTCTGCATTCAAGCTATTTTCATACTTCTTCTGACATACCCAGGATTCGCTGCCATACAATAAGGTAGGTACCAATATCGCGTTGTGGACAGCAACTCGAGCATTCTTGCTCAGATTTTTACTGCCCATCAACGC
>JACCPG010008899.1:0-36509 GCA_016069955.1 Drepana arcuata
AATACCTATAAAAACTTGTGTAAACAACAACATCATATCCGGACAAAGTTTCATAAATTACACCAAGGAATTTCTACAAACGAGTCGGCAAATCTCGTTACGAGAGACACACATACAGAGAAAATGTTGATAATCTCATAGGATAAACAAAAAGTCTTATACACAATAAGAATTGTTAACTTCATTTAATTGAAAAAGTTTTTGTTACTGGCTGGGAAAAAAAGAAAGTTTAATTTCATTAAGATGGAATTGGCTCACCCACCCTCTTTTGTTTCGGTCCTGATGTGCAGGTCTTAGACTACTGGAGGAATATTTTTTTATCAAATGTATTCAATATTTTGACTATATCTGTAGGTATCCTACTAATATTCTTTAATTTGCAAGGGTATTTGGTCTTTTATAATTACTGAGTGGAGAGCTGGATTAACAAGTAGGATATATTTTATTCCAGAAATAAACCTAGAAATAAAATAAAATTTTGTGCGAGGGACATCGCAAAGCATACCATAACGTGTTTTTTTTATACAACAAGAGTGCCAAACAAGCATTCGGCCCACCCGATCGAAAAAGGTTACCGCAGCTTATTTACGCTTACAATACCGAAGTATCACGTTGTCATCATATATCAGTCATCGATGATACTCTGTGTTGGGAGAGTTATACTGTATTGGCAGCATAATAGGACTAATCCCTCAGCTGCCAACACAATATAAAAATCCTCACCAAGGAGCTCATTACTGGAAACCTTATTCACCGCGTAGGAACACAACACAAATAATTGTGTTATTTGGCTACGGACTTCTATAAGGTGGAGGTCCTGCCCCAGTCGGGCAGCTCCAAATTCTTACAGGAAACCCGTTATGCCCTACCTCTCTTATACGGTCATCATACGGTCATCAATATTCAAGTGTGTATCCCTTATATAAATATATCACATTTCACTCATGAAGAATGATAGTAACGATGAAATTGCAGGTCAGTGAAAAGTCTGACAATATTAAATTTATTCAGCAAAAGATGTGAAAGTAACGAAGGTAACGTACGTAGAATAATAACGCAAATTACGGCGATGGACTCGCCATCTGTCACGTTGGTACCTAATATACCTCTGGCGGAAAGTGGGTGTGTGGGTATTACCTATACACCTCTGCCTACCCCTTCGGGGACCCTTGTGGAAAGGCGTGAGGATATATATATATATATATATATATATAATAGCTAAAGATTTTCAATAATTGATTGTCTCTGTCTTTTCTTTTCTTCTTCTCTGTCTTGTCTTTCTGAGTCGAAACGGTGTACACTAATATAAGAGTTTTGTATTAATACATAACCTTTCTTCAACAGAACAGAATAAAAAAAACCGTTTCACATTATCAAAATGAAGAACAGTTCTTTTCTAAATACCCGTACAATTTCCAAGTAGTTGAATTACTTTTTGCTACCGCTGTTCGTGTCGTACGCAGGCAAATTACTGTTCGTTCTACATTCCTTTAGTGGTCGTATGCAGTCGCTATTGTTTGTTCAATTTACTTCACCTGTGTATTGTGTTAGAAACTTAATACAGAGTCGTGGTGGTCGAGTGGTTTAAGTCACAGTAAAGTCACGACGGCAGGTTCATATCTCGCATCAATTAAAATTACTTAGCTTAAGCATAGTGTCTTACAACACGAACTGAACTGGGTACGGAAATATTAAAAGGAAACTACCATACTTCGGAGAAAAATCTAAGCCATGTGTCATCTAATTTATTTTACATACATACATATCATCACGCCAAGTCCCTAACGGGGTAGGCAGAGAGTATAGAGCGCCAGTTCTCTCTAGACTTATATACCTCTTTCGCTTCGTCCACATTCATCAGTCTCTTCATACATGTTCGTCGGTTTCGAGTACTCTTAACGTTCCCGTCCTTCAGAGTCCGATCTATTTGCAGAGGAAGGCAGGAAGGAAGACCTTCCTTCCTGCCTTCCTCTGCCTCTTCTTGCAAACACTTTTGCTTTGTATATCTGTTTCGTCAATCTTTCTTCACTCATCCTTTCTGTGTCCAAACCAACGTAACATGCCTTTCTTCATCTTTACAATCACACCCTCATTCACGCCAGTTGATTTGCGAATCTCTTAATTGCGGATTCGATCTAATATCGTTACGCCGCACATTTTTCGAAGAGATCGCATCTCGACTGCATTCAACTCCATACTGCATAATTTATTTTATTTTATTTATTTATACATATGTATTTTATTAGTTAAAAAAAACATTATATGTCCACCCTTAGGCTTTATAACTCTTTACTAAATTCCATTTCGACCCGTTCAGCCGTTTAGTTGTGAAAAGGTAATGAACCAACCAACAGTAACTTTCGCATTTATATTTTAAGTTTTGTTACGGGTAGCTTTCATGCTACATAACACTTAAGTAATTCTACCCCATAAATGGTTTCAATGTACCATCCACGCTAATCCCTACCGTCTCTCGGCTCTGAGATAATATTACCCCTCTAGCAGTTAATCCATCACAAATAAGATAAGACATTCATGGAGAGGGAAAATCTCTTAAATAAATTATCTAAGATCGAATTACACGGCTTAAATCTAAGACTTTATTTCTATTGTGTTTTACGTACAGAAACTTTAAGAAAGATTAAATTAGATTTCATAGATCATCATTTAGAGAGACCATCGGTGTTGCAAGCGTTCATAGGCGGCGGTAACCGCTTATCAGACGGACCGCATGCTTGTTTGCCACCCGTGTGGTATAAAAAAAACTTTTCTTAATTATCTTCACGCCTTCCGTTAAGGGAAACCCTTTATTTTTTTTTTCAAAATTATATATAAATATGAGCCGTGGTGGCCGAGTGGTTCGAGCAGTGCCTACGACGCAAAGGTCGCAAGTTTGAATCCCGACTGTACCAATGAGTTTTTCTGAACTTAAGTACAGTGATTAATCACACCCAGACCCTTGTGGATTATATATCATATATTTTCAACTGTAATGAAAACATGATGATTTTGTTATCGTCTAGACTCCAGTTAAATATAATATTCAACTGAATTAAATTCAAGATAACTATGAAATTCTACAAAAGGTGCATAAATTTGGTATAATTCAGACAAGCTCACTTGATTTGTAGCTGCGGGAATCTACTATAAATCTTGCTTTTTGCCTTTTCTGTTTTTCATTTCGGCTCAAGTGAGAGATTATCGCGGTGGCGTTTGGATGGTTCAATAATCTCTCAATACAAATATTTACTCAACGCGGTGTAAAATGTTCCATGATCAGTAATATTTCTGCCTTTTACTGTGTATTTCTTTATGTATATAATCGTTTTTATTAGCTTTATAACTATGTATATATATGAATGTGGACGAAACGAAAGAGGTTCGTAAGTCTAGAGAGAACTGGCGCTCTATACCCTCTGCCTACCCCGTTAGGGACCCAATATATAATCACGCCTTCCCATAAGAGTCTCCGAAGAGATAGCAAGCACGACTATACATACGTCATTGAATTTCTTCTTAAACATATGCAGGGTTCCTCTCGATGTTGTCCTTCACCGTTAAGCTCGTGGTGTATCTAATCATTGTACTTAAGTTTAGTAAAATTCATAGAGAACAATCGAAATTCGAATTTGCAATCTTTTTGCTATTTGTTGCCTCGAACTACCACTCGCAACCACGGCTTATTAATTGTGTCATCATTTTAAAAAAGAAATTTGTATTTAATTTTTTTTTTATACCACTTGGGTGGCAAACAAGCATGCGGTCCGCCTGATGGTAAGCGGTTACCGCCGCCTATGGACGCTTGCAACACCAGGGGTATCACTCGCGCGTTGCCGACCCTGCAGGAATCTTTTCACACCCTTCTTGAAGAACTCCATGCTGTACACTCCAGGGAAAACCTCAACTCAAATTTTGCTAGGAGAAACTATAACCCCGCTATAAGCTTGTGCCATGTACCACGACAATATATCCTGTAACCCGCAAGGCGCGCGAGTTTATTATTAAAATGTTATTAGGAAGTTGAACGTATAGCCTTGTTTGACGGCCAGAAAGAAAAGCGCTATTTCTTTAAGTATAAAATATTTAAAGTATGCACACTTGTGGTTTCCTGTAATGTTTGGTGTATCTTTCATGGAGTTGATACGGCCCAGAGATCCTAGGAGTGTTTATGTAAGATACTGCGAACGTGACGTCATCAGTTGAAATGTTACGACAAATTGATGACATGGCTCTTCCCTTAGATCACGCAATCTACTAATAATTTTACAGTTCCACATGTCACCCGCATTGCAAAGACTTCTAGTTTGAATCAGACTTTGGCAATTAGTACTCTCTGATCGTACAGTGATTAATCACAGCAAGAGCTTATCCTTAAAGGAAAACATCGTAAGGAAAAGTGCCTACATTAAACGAAGAAATTCAAAGACGTACGCTTAATCGCGCTAGAAAAATTACTTAAAGTCATCTGCCACCTTAGTGCTTAAATATTTCTGCGACGAAAAAGGGCATGGTTTCACCTCTGCCTACCCCTTTGAAAAAAGTCGTGATGAAATATGATCTTATCATTATGTGTTTAATTTTTACGCCATAATTAACACATGTCTCACAGCGAGAAATATTTTAATATTGAGGTAACGCTCAATGCTGACACAAAAATTCAACATGGTGCTGTCAACGAACCCACATACATTTAATCAAAAGCGTGCGGTCAGCTCGTGAAAAAGCTCAAATTAATGTTACCTGCTTGTGTCCCAATTACAACGCCACATTATGGTACACCAACTCTTTCTAACGTAGGCGTATATCATTTTTATTGCTTTTTTTTATTTCGGAATTTTCATGGGAGTTTCAAATTAAAATTTTATGTTTTTTGTTTTTAGAATGTAAACCGATATTCATTTATTTAATTATGTATACGTTGTTTAATTATCAGAAGAGTGAAACAATATGAACTCTTATGTAGGTGAAAAATAAACCAGCTGAGTCGTAGCATTTCGTAGCAGCTTGTATTGACTACGCCGTAGCACACTGTAATGTAGTAAGCGTAGCGTGTCTATATCAAGCTGCGGTGTTATAGTTTCGAGTAGAGCCGTGATGGCCGAGTGGTTCGAGCAGTTGCCTGCAACGCAAAGGTCGCAAGTTCGAATCCCGACTGTACCAATGAGTTTTTCTGAACTTAAGTACAGTGATTAGTCACACCACGAGCTTAACGGTGAAGGAAAACATCGAGAGGAAACCTGCATACGTCTGAGAAGAAATTCAAAGGCGTATGTATAGTCGTGCTTGAGTAACGGCGATGGACTCGCCATCTGTCACGTTGGCACCTAATATACCTCTGGCGGAAAGTGGGTGTGTGGGTATTACCTATACACCTCTGCCTACCCCTTCGGGGACCCTTGTGGGAAGGCGTGAGGATATATTATATTATTATTTGTTATAGTTTCCTACATTTGTTATGTAGTCTATCGCTATTGTCCATAGATATGTCACGTTATCACCTAAATATATTTGTAATTACCAAGTTTTTATTCCCTGGAGGGAAGCCATTTCCCTCTATTAAAATGTCTACTGAAAAGAATATAAAATGAAAAAAAATTAACAAAGCCCTATTATAACGACTATAGATATATGTGGTAAATTCTCTGCTCTTTTCAAACTATATACAATAAAGGAAAATTTGTATTATGATAAATATTTTTTATTTCTTTTTTTCATTATATAAGAGCCGTCACGGCCGAGTGGTTCGAATAGTTACACAAAGATTACAAGTTCGGATCACGACTGTACCAATGAGTTTTCCTGAACTTAAGTACAGCGTCAAGTCACACCACGTTTACGTTGAAAACATTGAGAAGAAGCTTGCATACGTTCGAGAAGAAACACAAAGACGTATGTATAGTCGCGCTTGAGTAATGGCAATGCACTCGCCATCTATCACGTTGCACCTAAAATATATCTATGGTGGAAACCGCCACACCTTTGCCGACCCCTTCCGATACCCTTGTGGCAAACCGTGAAGAAACATGATATGATTTATTTATCAAAAACATAAAGAAAAACACATTAAATGTTATTCTTCCTTAAATAAGTTTCTATTTATTATACGTTTCTAGACCAAAATAGGGACGTCTTGAAAAAAAGCCAGGTCAAGAGTACCCTAAAACGAAGAGCATGTATGAAGAGAATAATGAAAGTGGACGAAGCGAAAGAAGTATGTAAGGATCGTAGCAAGTGGAAAGAAGTGGTCGCTGCCTACCCCTACGGGAAAGAGGCGTGATTATATGTATGTATGTATGTATTATTATAACTACGTAATTAGCATAAGATAACATTTTAGTAATAGTTGGTAATTTCAAATCATATTCCATTCAGAATAACCGTTCTAATAACGACCTTATTAGCTCTTTTGTGTCACAAATAATTATGTAAAGCAGCATTTAGCGTAGTTACTAAATAATCAAATAGCTCTCAAGATTGCCAGAAACTAATCCAACAGCACTCAGGGTTGTGTCAAACTAATCTTGCGACATCGTAATGCGTAATACGCTATAATCTGAGTAATGGACTGGAGAAGGAACATATAAATATTGAACGGAAACCATCCAGATTCTCCCTAATCCTGCCATAAAATTCCAGCGAAAAAATCCGTAATCGAACTTTCGATGGGCTCGTAACTTCGGACTGTCACTTACAAAGCCTTATGGGGGGTCCTGTGAGAAATAGGCAATTCCCTCCATGTTACACGGGGCACCAATTACAAGGGCAATTACGTGGTAGTATTTTAATGTGGCGATACTCGAAGGACCATGGATCGTTCCAACTGTTACATGGGTCCAACTGAAAATTAGATTTTTACTACACTACCGCTGAAGAAAGGGTTATGACTGTCCTGTCCTGACGTATGATGTACTGACGGTACTTGACGGTGATGCTCGGCTTCTTTACACGTCACCTTTTTACACAACACTAGTTGTCCCGCTCAGCTTCACTTGGGTGAAAAAATAAAACCCTTGGACCCTATAGCTATAGGGTCAAATTGTGAATCTAAACCATTCTTGAATCCACCTGAAGAAACACAGAAAATATCATTAAAATCAGTCCAGCCGTTTACGATTCTATGAAAGACATACAGACAAACATTCATTTTTACATATATAGAAGAGTGGCAAACAAGCATACGGCCCACCTGATGGGAAGTGGTTCCCATGTGCTATTTACGCTCACGACACCGAAGTTGCCACTGTGCTCAGTGAGTTATAATATATTGGCAGCGTAATGGGACTAGTCCCTCTGCTGCCAACGGAATATAACAATCCCAACAAAAACAACGATGTTTTCTTTCACCGTAAAACTCGCGGTGTGACTAATCACTGTACTTAAGTTCAAAACTCATTGGTACAGTCGGGATTCGAGCTTGCAAGCCTTGTGTTGCAGCCACTTGGCCACCACGTCTCATTTATTAAATCTATAACCCCATTATATATAACTGCTATGACAATATGATGACAAATGATATAAAACTGACGATTGATTTTGTTATCTTCTATTTTAAACAGACAAGATATAATTAATATGGACTCTTTTATATCTTCTGCAGCTTTTATATTGTAACATATCGCTGATTGCTAGCTCAAGGATATGTATATCTCTAAATTCGCTATTGTGTTGCTTTAAAGCTAGGTTATATTACCATTTCCAAATATACGCCGGAGTATTTAAGCTGTAACTACAGAATTCACTCTTATAACTGAACAGATAAAACTAAATTTTCAACACAACAACGATCTTGCATTATTGTAAGCCCAATGGATGAGACTTTCGTTATTTCAAGGGCAATGACCCGTAAGATGCTGTGATCTATCTGCAGACTGCTCTGTCCGCACTTGATTGACTTATTGTATTTTCTTTGTTCACGGTCGAGTCCTTTCTTTAAATTCGCGTCTTTGAGCTTACGTGTACAGTTTTAATCTTCTTGCAATAAAGAAAAAAGTTTCTATAACTAGTCTTTAGTACTAGCTTAAAATTCATAATAACGTACTTTTTACACTTATTAAATTACATAACATTATTATATATAACAATAACATATACATATCATCACTATCCTCAATCACCACCATCCTAACGGGGTAGGCAGACCTACCTGCATATTTCTTTCGCTTCGTCCACATTCGTTAGTCTCTTCACACATGCTCGCCGGTTTCAAGCACTCTTGATGTTCGCGTCTTTGAGTATAAAGATCTATTTAATATTAATAATAGGACAGTGAGATAAGAGACACGTTTTTATAATAAAAACTTGTCACGTTGCCGCTAATAATAAACATGAGTAATCGGAGTATGCTTTTATAATTAATTATTAATAATATATCCTCACGCCTTCCCACACGTTCAAGTACAAACTATTATCATTTTTCTGAACTTAAATACAATGATGATTAAGAACACGACATCTTTTTATATATTTATATCTTCACGCATTACCACAACGGTCCCCGGAAAGGTAGGTAGAGGTGTATAGGTAGTACCCACACAGCCACTTTCCGATCAGAGATATATTTTAGGTACCAACGAGACAGATGGCGAGTCCGTCACCATTACTCAAGCACGATTATACGTACGCCTTTGAATTGATTCTCAGACGTATGCAGGTTTCCTCTCGATGTTTTCATTTCAACTTACTACTTAACTTCAGAAAACTCATTGGTACAGTCGGGATTGTTACTTGCCATCTTTATGACGCAGACAACAACTCGAACCACTCAGCCACCACGGCTTATTGTAAAATATCGATATAGAGAAATATATTACATACATACATATCATCACACCAAGTCCCTAACGGGGTAGGCAGAGAGTATAGAGCGCCAGTTCTCTCTAGACTTACATACCTCTTTATATAACATAATATTATAATATTGAGGACACCAGCATACTTATCAGAAAAAAGTTCAAATAGTTTAGCCGTGCTTGAGAAACAGGAATGGACTCGTCATCGTTACGTTGGCACCTAAATATAGCTCTGGCAAAAAGGGAAATTGAACATAATATACTAAATCATTAATTTTAAACGATGAATCACTATTGATCCTTACTGAGCAGAATAATTTTCCTTCTGTTTGGAATATTGTTATTTATGAACGTTGACAATGTCTGCTTTGCAATTAACCTGCTAAGTTATTTATGGCCCTCTCAATAGAGAAGCTTGACTCGAAATCGTAATCCTTCAAATAAATATTTATTACACAGGAAGCTGACCATGCAAATTGCTACAGTAAACAATCTGTATTGTTAACGGGTATTTCTTCATTTAACTTATTGAGCTACTGCATGTATATCGAAATAAGCTTATTTAATGAAATATGAAACTTAGACATTACATTTACGAATAACTTATCTGAATATATATATATTTCTTCTGTATGTGTGTATGTCACTGAACTCTAACCTAAACGGCTGGACCGATTTTAATGACATTTTCTGTGCGTCTTCAGGTGGATACGAGAATGCTTTAGATTCCCAATTGGAACCGATAGGTGGCGCCACCATTGTATTTCTTCACTAGCTAGTAATAATATATTTTTTTTATATTTAACGACCGTCTGGTCTAGTGGTTAGAGCTCCTGACTGCGAAACTTGAGGTCGCGGGTTCGAATCCCGCTGAGGGCAGATATTTGTGTGATGAACACGAATATTTGTACCTTAGTCTTGGATATCCTATGTATTTAAGTATATATATATATATCTATATAAGTAAATGTATCGTTGTCTAGTTACCATAACACAAGCTTTGCTTAATTTGGGACTAGGTCAATTTGTGTGGAATTGTCCCAGGTATTTATTATTATTATTATTATTATTAATAATATATGCTCACACCTTCCCACAAGGGTCCCCAAAGGTGTAAGCAGAAGTGTATAGGTAAGTACACCACACCCACTTGTTAATACTAAGGTTAAAATATTATAAATAAATCGGTACCCATGTACCGTACCAGGAAGACTAACAGCATTGCCTTGCCGGATTGTGATGCTGATTCTCATGACAAGATATGTCCCTTTATAATCCTTTTACTTCCACCCTTATAATCTCTTTACTTCTTTTATACGTTATTAAATATCTTCTTAAACGTAACACATTTTCCTTTATGTATAGCGTATGGTATGATGAGATCAAAATAAGACATTATGTCATGCTTTCAGGTTACCATAAATCTTTTATCATGACTTTGCAAGCATCTAACTTACCTCATACGGGGAACACAGTTTAGCAACTAGATTATCTGACGGCCGTCTGGTCTAGTGGTTAGAGCTCCTGACTGCGAACCTTGAGGTCGCTGGTTCAAATCCTACTGAGGGCAGATTTGTGTGATGATTTCGAGTACTTGTACCTTAGTCTTGGATGTCCTGTGCAGGTGTGTATATATCTATCTATAGTTGTTGTATAGTCACCATAACACAAGCTTTGCTTAATTTAGGGCTAGGTCAATTTGTGTGGAACTGTCCCAAGGTATTTATTATTTATTATAATTCTACAACTGCTTGCAATTTTGTTTAAGAATTGCTGAACGTTTTCATAACGACAGCAATTGAACAACCGATCGGGAACTGTGTAATAGGGCACGCCGGTCGTGTGCCTTAAATATTTAAATCATGCCAGCGAAGTGTCGGCCAAATAACTGAAATTTTATTCATAGCATTCGCTTGCCTTTTTCGAGAAGCAATTTTCGTTGTTACCATAAATTAGTAGTCCATTTGCGCCCGATGCCAAGTAAGTTAGTTAAGAAATTACAGCTTTATGCCTTAGTGCGGGTGCATGGCAAGTTATTTTCAAGCGAATTCTTTAATTAGAACAAAAGTTTTGAGCACTTTTATAACTTTTGTCTTATATTTTTGTAAAAAAGCGATATGCAGTTGTGAATTAGTGGTTAAATTACTCCTAGACTTGATCATATCCAGATTTAAAGTAATATAATATTAAACATATATTGTTATATATAAAACAAATTTATGAGATACTTATATCTGAAGCAGTATGGCGTGTAGCCGTGTACCCATTCTACCCTCTAATGTATCCAACCTTATTTGTCATAGGTATGGTAGGGTACAATGAACTTAGAAGGTAAGAAGGGAACTTGCGCTAGTACTATATGTTTTCAAGATTTTTACGGGGTAGAGCCGTGGTGGCCGAGTGGTTCGAGCAGTAGCCTGCGACGCAAAGGTCGCAAGTTCGAATCCCAACTGTACCAATGAGTTTTTCTGAACTTAAGTACAGTGATTAGTCACACCACGAGCTTTACGGTGAAGGAAAACATCGAGAGGAAACCAGCATACGTCTGAGAAGCAATTCAAAAGGTGTATGTATAGTCGTGCTTGAGTAACGGCGATGGACTCGCCATCTGTCACGTTGGCACCTAATATACCTCTGGCGGAAAGTGGGTGTGTGGGTATTACCTATACACCTCTGCCTACCCCTTCGGGGACCCTTGTGGGAAGGCGTGAGGATATATTATTATTATATTATTACGGGGTAAAATGTTTAACGAAAATCTGTTAAACTCAGTGGGCATAAGTACTCCTGATAGGTACGTAACGTGTGGCGCCGGCGCCGGCGGCGGCTGCTGGTGGTGCTGAGTGCTAGAACTAACCTACTAAAGGAAGCGACACTTACGCGCGCTTTTCACACTCTCAACCTAGTACATAATGAGTCAGATTTGTTCGGATATTATCTGAATGAATTCAGCACAGTAGCACTGGCTATCATTAGCTACAATAAACAATGAGTATTTTTTTAATTAATTATGTATATAGGATACAACATTGGTTTGTTTGCTGCACTATCGCATCAGGGTATCCTGTTATGGTAGATGTAAGTTGATATGTAATAAATAAATAAATATTTGTTCAACGAACTTACATTTTGGAATTGCAACCAATAGAACTTTAGTTGACTGAATTATATTAACAAAGATGTATAAATATTTCACACATTATAGCTGCGACTATGCGCAAGAGGTGCGCCTCCCTGGTGCGCAGGGTGCAGGCTAGCTCCAACATCGTCTTGACTATGACAGCCAGCAGGATAGATTGCCATTCCAACTGGCATTGCTGTGCCAGACATGTCGCAAAGGGCGCCGGGTGAAATTATAGTCCATTCTGTAATTACTTATTTCCTTTTGTGTATTTGTAAGCCTATGTTTACTACCAAGAAATGGATTAAGATATCTGATAAATAAATAAATTATTCTTATTATAGCAAGCAAGTTCGAATCGCGACTGTACCAATGAGTTTTTCTGAACTTAAGTACAGTGATTAGACACACCACGAGCTTTACGGTGAAGGAAAACATCGAGAGGAAACCGGCATACGTCTGAGAAGCAATTCAAAGGCGTATGTATAGTCGTGCTTGAGTAACGGCGATGGACTCGCCATCTGTCACGTTGGCACCTAATATACCTCTGGCGGAAAGTGGGTGTGTGGGTATTAACTATACACCTCTGCCTACCCCTTCAGGGACCCTTGTGGGAGGGCGTGAGGATATATTATATTATTATTATAATGACTAAGCTGGTTTGTAAACTCGAAAGAAGGGCTTGCAGAAACCAGACGTAAATACTTTTATATAACCCCAGGTAGTAAATAACTGGTCTATAAAATGTTAAGTCTTCCGTCGCAAAATTTATCAAGTCTATCCAACATCCGGGATAGCTGTACCCTCAAATAAAATGGAGGATGCCACTCTACGCCACGCAGATTACAAAATATCTTTTCTACACTGAACGCAGCGAATCGTAAGGCGGTTGTAAACTCTTTGGCGGTCGTCTGGTTTAGTTTTCAGCTTATATATTCCTTGATTCTTTATTTTCTATTAATATTGGATGCTACATGTATTTATGCATATATAATTCTCCTGGTTCAATACTTTGAGCATTCATTAGTTCGGGTCTAGGTTAATTTTCCTGGAATTTCATCAAAGGCAAAAGTATATATATCCTCACGCCTTCCCACAAGGGTCCCCGAAGGGGTAGGCAGAGGTATATAGGTAATACCCATACACCCACTTTCCGCCGGAGGTATATTAGGTGCCAACGTGACAGATGGCGAGTCCATCGCTGTTACTCAAGCACGACTATACATATGCCTTTGAATTTCTTCTCAGACATATGCAGGTTTCCTCTCGATGTTTTCCTTAACCATAAAGCTCGTGGTGTGACTAATCACTGTACTTAAGTTCAGAAAAACTCATTGGTACGGTCGGGATTCGAACTTGCGACCTTTGCGTCGCAGGCAACTGCTCGAACCAATCGGCCACCACGGCTTTTTCAAAATGTCAAAATTAAAATGTCAAAATTATAAAGAATGGAAATATATATGAAACCTAAGAATATTATTTCTTGAGTTACTGAGTACTTAAGAATAAGAAAGTTATTCCATAACTCAAATACCTTCAACTTCATCTTCGTAGCGAAAAATGCTCATTGAATCGAAAATATAATCCCAAATCGTAATACTGGATACTCCACCTGGAGCTTCTCTGACCTCCCGAGGGAGAAAATATGTATCCCGTAGATATTTTAGAAAATGATTTGCGAAAATAAGGTTTACCCGCCAGGTACCGGCAGAAGTGTCACATGTTACCTATCTATACCTACATTACCCTGTTACTGGTATGTTATTGTGATTTAATTTGTATTATTTTATGCAATTATAGCCTTTATTATTTATTAGCCTATATATAGGTAAATTTACACATACATTTCAACACGCCGAGTCCCTAACGGGGTAGGTATGCCTCAAAATCAAAATCAAAATCTTTTTATTTCACAAAGGCCCAGGTGGGCACTTATAAAACGTCGAAAAAGAAGAAGCACGGTTCGGGTTGGTCGCTTCCATGGAGAAGAACCGGCAAGAAACTCCATGGTTACTCTTTTCAAATCATTAGGCATATACAATATTTTTTCGTTACAGCAATAGTACCCAAGTATGGGGGAACAACGTAGGCCCGACAATAGGTCGTTGCTTACTATACAAAGCATACATAAAACAAGATAATTATAACAATGTTAGCAAGATCTAAGAATCTACAAAGCCTACCCCGCTAGGGAGTATAGAGCGCCAGTAGACTTACATACCTCTTTCGCTTCGTCCACATTCATCAGTCTCTTCATACATGCTCTTCGGTTTCGAGTACTCTTGACGTTCCCGTCCTATCCCGACTATATGAAATAATGTATCTTCACGGCTCCCTAGAAAGGTTCCTGAATGAGTAGACATAGGTAACAACAGCCTCTTTTCTACGGAGATATATTTAAGTATCAATGTTTTTCCAGCAGTCTTTGGATGTATTTTTCAACTTATCCGACTCCAGTTGGAATCCAAGATTTTAATTTCCTACCAGTCTTGACCACTGGACCAGAAGCCGTCCGAAGGTGTTTTATAATAAGCCAATGTATACAGGATGTTTACATCCCCGTGCGTGTTATGTGATTTAATAACTGTTTCGAGAAAGCTTTTACCCTATGCTTACCGCCGTATTTACCGCGAAAAACTGGTTTACTCACATTTTAGAAACATTTAGGTGAGGGAGGGATTCCCACGCAAGAAAGCGAGGGTGAAAATTAAATGAAACTTTGTTTATGTAGTAGAGGTTTGTAGAGGTTCTGTACACTCGCATTTGATAACAATTTATGAGAGAAATTTGATCACATAATTATTGTTGTTGTTTTTTTTATACACCACAAGAGTACCAAACAAGTATACGACCCACCTGGTAGGAAATGGTTACCGTAGCCTATTTACGATATCACTTTCGCGCTGCCACTCGGTTTGGAGAGTTATACTGGCTGGCAGCATAGGGCATATAACAATCCTCCCTCCTCCCCAAACAGCTCATTACTGGAGACCTTATTCACCGCGTAGGAACACAATATAATAAATTGTGTTGTGTTAAAATAAACTTTGTTTTGATCGAATAAAATGTATCTTTCATTTTGTTCACCTCAAGCCTTCCTACAAGGGTCCCCGAAGGGGTACGCAGAGGTGTAAAGGTAATACCTACATACCCACTTTCCGCCAGAGGTATATTAGGTGCCAACGTGACAGATTAATACAATCGGGCTTCGAACTTGCAATATGTGCATTGCAGGCAACAACTCAAATCACTCGGCCACTACGGCTCTATTAATGGAAAGTATAAGGTGAAATAATAATTTGACATTTAAACGGTAAGTAATGCGGGACCCTAACTCGCATTCTTGCCATAAAATTATTTTCGCCGCGAGATTTGAGACGATGTCAAAATATATTTTGGCCTTTTTTCTCATTCATCCACTCTTTAGAGACGCGATGGTAAATGTAGATAACATTTTATAAATAAGTAACTTAGTTGGGTCCATTTTGAGAGCAATTTATAGCGACAAAACATTTACTTAACATAAAAATGTTCAGAAGGCGGATCTTTATCTTCTGGAAGTGTATTGTTGTCAAAACGTACATTAGAATGTTTTGGTTCAAGTCACGGTACTGGTAGAGGTTGTGCACTTGTTGCCACAATTTATACTTTACTTTTAATATCACGCTGAGTAGGCAGAGAGAGTAGAGTACTAGTTCTGTCTAGTCTTACCTCTTTCGCTCATCCTCATTCATCAGTTATTTATTTGTGATGTATTTTTGACTTTAACTAATAGCTTATAACAACGATATAAGTAATGTAATACAGGTTAATAATTAAAGAAAAATAAGTCGAAGAATACGTTAAATAAAATAAAATAAATATAATCACGCCTCTTTCCCGTAGGGGTAGGCAGAGACCATTTCTTTCCACTTGCTACGATCCTTACATTCTTCCTTCGCTTCGTCCACTTTCATTATTCTCTTCATACATGCTCTTCGGTTTAGGGTACTCTTGACCTGACCTTTTTTCAAGACGTCCCTTATTTGGTCTAGAAACGTCCGCCTAGGTCTACCCCTTCCAACACTTTCATTCATACGTTCAAGAATACGTTGACCGGATTAAAAAAAAATCACTAATTGTGAAAAGGTTAAGGTATTTTTTTATTACTAATAAAAAAGAATAAAACTTTATTCAATAAAAATTTTACAAATTAATATCTGGCCCCCACACTAGGCAGTGCCTGTCCCGTGGGGAGGTTATACCATTGTACAGTATAAGGTACTAATTAACAGCATAGTTTTGGGTAAATTATGTTAGTTACATTATTTCGTATTTTCTAGACATAAATAGGATACAAATCTGAAATATAAAATAAAGATTATGTGAGAAATGACCTATTATTAACGATAAACTGAATTTCGAAACCTCCGATCGCAACAATTTACATCTTAAATCATTATTAACGCTTAAAATATTCTGAAAGACGAGATAAGTCGTTCTATATAAAAAAAAATTAATTTAAGTTAAAAAAAACCTTTCTGGGAGCTTCACGCAATTTGAGACGAATTTGTTATTGAAAATTTTTTTTTGCTTTAATTTTATTATTATACTAGCTGCCCGCCCCGGCTTCGCACGGGTGGAATATTGATACTAATAATAATGTAAAAGATAAAAATGGTAATGGTGGTATATCCTTTAGAGATAATTAAATACAATCGCGGACTTTTATATCGATCATTTGAAGATATACTACTCCGTAGTACATTCATTTGATCTATCTCGTAAGGTTTACCCAGCGTTTGCGATTTAAGCGCACAAAAATATGTGCCTATGATCACATTACAAATCTTTGAATATTTCGATATTTATTAAATAAGAGAAAAAGAGGCGAATTTGGAATAGTCTTGGTTTCCGATTTTCATTAACATTGTTTGATATTTGAGCGTTTTTAGCTGACCTCTACATCGTGTATCGAATACTCCTACCAAATTGCAAGGCAATCGGCCTTAATTCCTTAGATTTCGTGATGAATGAGTTCACAAATAGAATCTCCCCGCGTTCCATCTTACGGGTGGAGTTTCATAAAATCCGTTCTAAGCTGACCTCTACACTGCGTAAAGAATACTCCAACAAAATTTTAAGTCAATCAGCGTTATACATAGTTCCTGCGATATCCAAATTAGTGAGCTCACAAATGGGATCTCCCTGCACTCCACCTTGCGGGTGGAGTTTCACAAAATCCGTTCTTAGCTGACCTCTACACCGCGTAAGGAATACTTCTATCAAATTTCAAGTCCATCGGCCTTATTACTGAGATATCCTAATGAGTGAGTTCACAAATGGGATCTCCCTGCACTCCACCTTGTGGGTGGAGTTTTTAAAAATCCGTTCTTAGCTGACCTCTACACCGCGTCAGGAATACTCCTACCAAATTCCAAGTCAATCGGCCTTACAGTTCCTGAGATTTCGTGATGAGTCAGTTCAAAAATTGGATCGCCTATATATATATATATAGATATAGTCTAGTTGTCACGCCCAGCTTCGCTTGGGTGAAAAAAATAAAAGCCATGGACTCAGTGGCGCCACCTATCGGGTCCAATTGTGAATCTAAACCATTCTCGAAACCACCTGAAGACACACGGAAAATTTTATTAAAATCGGTCCAGCCGTTTACGATTCTATAAAGAACAAACATTCATTTTTATATTTATAGAAGATTAAATAAAAGAAAAGCCTTATAATAAAGATGCATATTATAAGTATAAAAAATAAATAGGTAACATAAAAACCAATACATATAGTTAAATTATTAGCAAAGCAAAGCGATTAAACGACAAACACAGTACGTTCATGTGTTACCTACGAACATTACAAAAGTATAAGAATATATATTGCTGGCAAAAATTACAGAACGGGATTGGATTTATAATTATAAGGCACAGAGATAGATTATTAGCTGAATTAACACCGGTGTGTCACAGAGAATACAACAGATGTCTTCTAGAAGTTACAGTGTTGTGAATATCGTTACAACAGATTTCTTGCCTTATTACCATAAGGGTAAAGAATTGAAAAACATACTTATCATCACGCCAAGTCCCTAACGGGGTAGGCTGAGAGTATAGAGTCCCAGTTCTCTTTAGACTTACATGCCTCTTGCGCCTTGTACACATTCATCAGTCTCTTTATACATGCTCGTCGGTTTCGAGTACTCTTGACGTTCCCGTCCTTGAGCGTCCGATTGATTTCATCTAGGTAGTTGGAACGTGGTCTTCTTCTGCCTCTTCTTGTACACACTTTCGCTTTGTATATTTGTTTCGTCAATCTTATCGTCTCTATATGTCCAAACCAACCTAACATGCCTTTCTTCATCTTTTCAATCACACCCCCGTTCACACCCGTTGATTTGAGAATCTCTTCATTGCGGATTCGATCTAAGATCGTTACTCCGAACTGAAAAAAAAAACCACAAAAATTGCCCGACTTGTCCCGACTCTACTCTACTAAACGTAAGTGAAGAACGACTCTCTCGCAATGGTTTTTTCCAGATGACATTTGTATTTCGCGCCATAATCAATCTATGGTACGCCCCAGTTTTACTTGTTATCGTCTATGGTATCCCATAACAATATGCAATAAATACGATTCTTGGTGTCCAATTAATATTGTTTTATATTTGAGCATCATCTATGTTTATGCGTTGAAATAAATTAATTAAATTTATTAATAACTAATTTAAATTATTTTAAAGGTCACAAATAACACTTACTTAAATGTATAAATAATCGATTAAAAAAAAAATTGAATCATTGAAATCAAACATTGAATCGAATTCTTATTTTAAAACGCAAGTGAAGAACGACTCTCTTGCAATTGTTTTTCCCAGATAACATTGGTACTTCGCGCCATAAAAAGCAATGGTTGAAAAACGTGTTTTTTTATTTAACGCCTTGCGGGTGGAGTTCCATAAAATCCGTTCTTAGCTGACCTCTACATCGCGTAAGGAATACTTCTACCAAATTTCAAGTCAATCGGCCTTATAGTTCCTGAGATTTCGTGATGAGTCAGTTCAAAAATGGGATCTCCTATATATATATAGATTATACCATACATCCCTCCCATAATGGTCCCAGAATGAACCATAATAGCACCCACTGTTCATCAAAGATATATTATGTAGGTGCAAACATTTTTTCGAGTTTGTTGCCGTCTGACTGACTGAATGCTTAGAATTTCGTCGAAGACGTAGGAATGCGTGTTTCCTCTCAGCGTTTACCTTCCGGTAAAATTCAAGGCTTTAGTCCACATTTTTAAAGCTAACCACGCTACACACGTACTACCAGCTATTGAATACCTACTGAAAGAAATAAAAAGTAACAAAGCATGTTCAAACTGTCTGTACCAATACGTTTTTTCTGGACTTAAGTACATACAGTACAGTGTTATTAATCACTATTACTTTCACCTCGAGCATTACGGTAAAGGAGATAGTCGTGAGGAATCATCCAAATGTTTATAAAGAATTCAAAGTTGTGTAAAACGCAATGGAGTCCATGTGGTACCTGAATACATTGCCGGCGAAAATTGAGTTTTGTTACACCGCCGCCAACCCTTTTGAGTATTCTTGTAGAAAGGCGTGAAGATAGATACATAATTGTTCTTTCAGTAACTGAACGGCAGTATCTAGTAAGAGCCATAACGTCAGACAGATATTAATTATATAAATTGATCCTCCTGCAGGCGTTCTGCAGGAGAATAATCAATATCAAGTAGTTAATATCTTCTATGTCAATGACACCTGTCAGTGCCAATCAATCAACAACCCTAAAGCTGCGGAAATATGGACTTGTTTCACACTTTAATGGGCGCCTGTCATTTCTTGGCAGTACACTCTTGAATCATTAACGTTTGTTGCTTTTGAAAGCTTTGGCAATATATATATATATATATATTTTGATGGATGGGCTTATGAAAACGCTGAAATTAATTATTATTGCGTAGAAAAAAAGGTGATTTGTTACTGTCAAATAATGTCACCGAATTCGATCGATGAAAACAAAAGATAGGGGTTTCAAGCAAAGTTATACAGCTAACCTATTTTGAAGCTACTTATGCGAATATGAATATACTTATTGTATATCTTGTCGGAATTAATTAAATCGTAAAACATTATTAACTTTTATAAAATCTTTGTTTTAACGTTCGATGTATGGATGAATGTATGACTTTAATATTTCTAGTTTCCATAGAAAGGACATAGCATGTTAGTTTTGTTAAAGAAAATGAATATGTTTTTTTTATGTTCCATTCCTGGATGAACCTTAAAAGCTTTTCAGGGTTTAAAATCTGCTGCTTTTTGCAACCATACAAAATATTTAAACATGCACATTTTTATCGCCTATATAAAATACCGTAAAAAGTTTTAACAACTTGAAATTATTTGTTTCTAATTGGCTGACCTGTTGCTAGCGTTGCATAAAATACATTACATATTTACATTGATACTATCACGTCGAGAATCACAGTTTATACTTTAGCTTCATTCATTCTTACAAACTCGCCTGTTTCGAGTACTATTTACTTACGAGTGCTCTTCTTCATCTTTACTGTTATACCCTCGTTGAAGCCAGTTACAGACAGCGCCATCTACGAAGACGTGCCCCACTATTCTTCTCTTTAGTTTATAGTATAAGCGTGCAACCTTCCACTAATATTGAGTATTATTGGTACACACTGATTACCTATGATTACACGCACACTACAATTAATAGACTCGGTTCATAATCACCGCATTCCGCGACCTCTTCGACTAGAAATTGGAGGGGTGCGTCTTCGTGAGCACTAAGTATACTTTGCGAGTCTTTAATCAAATGTTTCTACGTGTTTCTGAATGGGTAGGCACAGGTGTCAACTTGACAGATTTTTTTTTTAGATGTGGCCAATTCCCTCTGGCAAGGTGGCCAGAGTCCTTTTGTAACTAGCTTTTTAATTTTTTGCCATTATAACTTGACAGATTGCTAGTTCATAGCTATTTATGAAGCACGACTACATGGGAATCGGACCGATACTACCGATACATATGAGTATGTCAAATATAGGAGAGGGTATTAAATATAGAAGAGCGTAAGTCCCCACCATACTACGACGTATAACAGTGCCTTTCGAAATACCCTGATGATAGAAGTCAATCTAATGTGTACTTAATCCGGGTCCTCGAATGAAGTGAAAACAAGCTGAAGCGCAAACATTGGCTTTTGCCCAAAACTGGCCCTAAAAACTCCATCTGAATTTCAAATACGGTACATCTACGTTAGTGAAATGTTTTTGCCGAATTCAATTGCAAAGAAGTCACGCGAATGTGATCTCTATGCCAAAGGAGTAAAGTACAAATGTGGATGTAAAGTCGCTTTGTAATTGGCTAAATGGTTGAACGGACATTCTTGTGCAGAATACTTGATACTTGTTGTATTATTATTACTGACTATGCTTAATTATCTTCTCAGGTAGTACGCAGTCAACATTAGAACTAGTTATTTGATTTTTCGTTATAAATGTCTGCTCCATAGCCTTAACAAATTTGCATAAAATATAACACATTTGCATAAAATGTAACAAATTGCGGTGAGCCGTGGTGGCCGAGTGGTTCAAGCAGTTGCCTGCGACGCAAAGGTCGCAAGTTCGAATGCCGACTGTACCAATGAGTTTTTCTGAACTTAAGTACAGTAATTAGTCACACCACGAGCTTTACGATGAAGGAAAACATCGAAAGGAAACCTGCATACGTCTGAGAAGAAATTCAAAGGCGTATGTATAGCCGTGCTTGAGTAACGGCGATGGACTCGCCATCTGTCACGTTGGCACCTAATATACCTCTGGCGGAAAGTGGGTGTGCGGATATTACCTATACACCTCTGCCCTACCCCTTCGGGGACCATTGTGGTAAGGCGTGAGGATATTATATTATATTATTATTTATTTATAAATTACGGTAAATGAATAGAGTTGTAAAAAAGAAAAGGAAGAGGAAGACCACGTTCCAACTACCTACATCAAATCAATCGAACGCTTCAGGGCGGGAACGTTAAGAGTACTCAAAACCGACGAGCATGTATGAAGAGACGAGAACTTGATTAGTCGCATACAACGCAAATATTACCCCTACTAGACCTATGAGTTGTTCTGAACTGAACGTAGTAAGTAACTTCGCTTAGAGAAGCATTGACTATCCAGCGTGGCAATGCTGCTAGTCTCCTTGGCACGTTGCCGCGGGATACCAATTTGAGTTAGTTAGTTATTTGATATTTTTTTGTAAATATTGTTCTTATTGTAAATAAACTTAATGCAAGTACAGTAACTAATCACATCATGAAATTTAAGGTGAAAGAAAACGTTGTGAGGAAACCCGACTACGTTTAAAAAAAAAATGAAAACACGTAACTGTCTATTATTCAAGCTTGAGAAACAGCGATGAACTCTGAACCAATCTGTCACGAGGTCATCTGTGCATACATCATAAACAAATAAATACCTGACACAAATTGAACTAGTTCTAAATTAAGCAAAGCTTGTGTTATGGTAACTAGACAACGATATATTTACTTATATAGATAAATATATACTTAATATAATTTAAATATAAGACTAAGGTACAAATATTCGTGTTCATCACACAAATATCTGCCCTCAGCGGGATTCGAAACCGCGACCTCAAGTTTCGCAGTCAGGAGCTCTAACCACTAGACCAGACCGCCGTCGAAATATAGATGAATATTTATTGCAGTTGCTTTAAAAAAACAACCCTTGTTGAATCGTCCAATTAATTCTTCAACCATTCAGATACATGAAGCCCCAATTCACTAAAAACGCTATTTTGTTTGTGAATGCAAACCGAAGACCCGAATTGAATGGAAGCAAACAATTTGGTCCTTTTTTACGGACAAACACACGGACAAAGTGCTCGATTATGTTAATTAAGCTTGTCACGAAGCTTTTAGATAATGAAAAGCCTGCATTTCATTATCATCGGCTATTTATATAGAAGACAGCCTTGTTTGATTTTCTAGCAGATGATTGTAGTTTTGTATCGTATTTTTAGTTAAATTTATACAAACGACATGATTTGAATTAAGGTTGGATTTTTAATATATTAAAATTGTAGAACATAAAATTTTCAGACGGCTCATCAAACAATGGCTTAGTACTGAAAATATGATTATCATAATGGTGATAAACTTTTGACAATTATATACGTAGCTATATTAATAAAAGAGCCACGATAGTCGAGAGGTGCGACTGACGCCTGCAATACAGACTGCATATTCGAATTCCGACTGTACTAATTCAGTTCTTCTGACCTTCTGTACAATATTTAGCCACACCAGGAGGATTACAGTGAAGAGAGGAAACCTGCATACTTTTGAGAATAAACTCAAAGACAGTAGAGTTGTGCTTGAGTAACGGATGGCCTCGCCATATGTCACGGTGGCAACTAAATAATTGTGTACAGGGATAAGAGGATTTGTAATTATACACCTCGCCTACCACTTCGAGAATCCTTGCTGGAAGGCGTCAGGCTATATACATTACATACACATAATTATAGGTTAAAAAGAAACAGTGAAAATATTGTGCTAAGGTGAATTTCAATAGACTTTCAATAGTGGTCGCAAGAAACGTAATAGTTCAAGGGTAGAGAAATACCTAATATCTGATTTTAATTATTCATCTACCCATAAATCTTCAGAAACGCGCTTGAATGGTGCCGACACGTCGGAGTTCCACGTAATAGCCCGTCAATATGCTACTTAGCACTATAACATTGGATAGCGGATAGCTTATAACATAGTGGTAAAGAATATATATAACGTGCCGTGGTGGCCGAGTGGTTCGAGCAGTTGCCTGCGACGCAAAGGTCGCAAGCTCGAATCCCGACTGTACCAATGAGTTTTTCTGAACTTAAGTACAGTGATTAGTCACACCACGAGCTTTACGGTGAAGGAAAACATCGAGAGGAAACCTGCATACGTCTGAGAAGAAATTCAAAGGCGTATGTATAGTCGTGCTTGAGTAACGGCGATGGACTCGCCATCTGTCACGTTGGCACCTAATATACCTCTGGCGGAAAGTGGGTGTGTGTGTGGATATTACCTATAAACCTCTGCCTACCCCTTCGGGGACCCTTGTGGGAAGGCGTGAGGATATATTATATTATTATATATTATAGATAACAAGTTGAAACCTAATGACATTTTTATTACTACGAGCTACGACGTAATTGGGAACTGCATACGTGATCTGAGAAAAAAAACCCATTTCGATTTTTTTCTTCCATTGGGGTGGCAAAAAAGCACGCGGCTCGCCTGACGGTAAGGGTATACCAGGCTTATCACTCGCGTATAGCGCCTTTGAATTTCTACTCAAACGTATACAGGTTTCCTCTCGATGTTTTCCTTCACTGTAAAGCTTGCGGTGTGACTAATCACTGTATAATTCGAACTTACAACCTTTGTATTGCCGGACCACTCGGCCACCACGGCTGGTAATTTATTACATACATATCATCACGCCATGTCCCTAACGGGGTAGGCAGAGAGTATAGAGTGCCAGTTCTCTCTAGACTTACATACCTCTTTCGCTTCGTCCACATTCATCAGTCTCTTCATACATGCTCGTCGGTTTCGAGTACTCTTAACGTTCCCGTCCTTCAGAGTCCGATCTATTTGATCCAGGTAGTTGGAACGTGGCCTTCCTCTGCCTCTTCTTGCACACACTTTTGCTTTGTATATCTGTTTCGTCAATCTTTCTTCACTCATCCTTTCTATGTGTCCAAACCAACCTAACATTTCCGTAGCCTTTCTTCATCTTTACAGTCAAATTTAGTAACTTAACAAATACATAGTTAATGTAAAATTTTCATAAACTACGTTTAATATTAGCGGTGATTTACCAGAATCTTATCCTGACTACGCTGTGTGAATAAAGTGAAATGATCACAGCACTAAATTAGCCATGCGTGCTCGAACCAGTTTGGAGTTTTAACAAACAAATTTGTATGCATGGCGCGTCGGGCTTTGATCGGCCCGTTCGTCGCCTTATCCCATATTTATTCCCTTCAAAATTCATGATTCCCCCTCACGTTGCGATATTATGAGTTATAAACAATTTTACGCGCTATGACGCCGATATAAAGCTCAGTTCCCTTTTGTCATGCGCGGGGGCAACGTTGCCCCGCTAAAAAGTTTAAAGGTACTTTTCCGTTTTCGTTAATTTATGTATATATTCGCTTGCCAAGGAAAACGTTATTTTTCCAAATTATGGCGACTATAATTAATAAAATGTATGCACTTTCTAAACTTTGATGGAGAAAAACATCGTGAAACAAAATATTAATTATAACATTTATAATGAGATGGTTAAAATGCATGGCATACAAATTTACGTCAAAAACATATTTATCCCTATAAAGCTCGTGGTGTGCCTTATCCTCGCACCATAAGTCTCCGACGGGGTAAGCAGAGGTGTATAGGTAGTACTCACACACCTACTTTAGGTGCCAACGTGACGGCCTGTCCATCGCCGTTACTCAAGAACGTCTATACATCTTTGAGTTTCACCTCCATTAGTTGGCGGTTCCCTCCCGGTGTTTTTCATCACCGTCAAGCTCGTGGTATGATTAATCACTGTACATAAAAAAACTTAAAGGTACAGTCGGGATTCGAACTTGCAATATTTGTATTGCAGGCAAGTACTCGAACCACTCGGCCACCACGACTTATATATGTAGATATTCTTATGAATATATCAACAATATGCGAGTAAATACACTAAGACACAAATAAATAGGTGACATATTGTGAGCCCTTATTGTAAATATAAGTAAACATAATTTGCTTACTACACCGCCAGTGCTTAGAAACAACCCACTTAACTTTCCACTCTGAAAACTCGGCTCTATTCGATCTCATGAATAAGACAAACCATGAACGCGGGTTTACTATTTGTCTCTTTACATATACTTAGCTCTTAGAGAGAGTACCAGCTTCGAGAATAAATACAGGCCTCTTCAAGTGAAGCAGTACGAAGAATACCGACGTTAATAACGTTACAGTCGATAATAATTATTACAAAATATTGATTATGAAAGCCGTGGGGGCCGAGTTGTTCGAGCAGTTCCTTCGCCTTCCCACAAGGGTCCCCGAAGGGGTAGGCAGAGGTGTATAGGTAATACCCACACACCCACTTTCCGCCAGAGGTATATTAGGTGCCAACGTGACAGATGGCGAGTCCATCGCCGTTACTCAAGCACGACTATACATACGCCTTTGAATTTCTTCTCAGACGTATGCAGGTTTCCTCTCGATGTTTTCCTTCACCGTTAAGCTCTTGGTGTGACTAATCACTGTACTTAAGTTCAGAAAAACTCATTGGTACAGTCGGGATTCGAACTTGCGACCTTTGCGTCGCAGGCTCATACCACTCGGCCACCACGGCTATATATTCATTTTAACTGTGATGTTATTACGTCCATTTATTCGAACAGTTTCAAAGGCGTGAGTTTCGTTCTCATGGTAACCCGAGTCTAACGTCACCATCTCTGTTTGCACGCTTATTACACATGACACGCTACGCTTAGCGTACACGCACCCACCCTCTAATTTTATTTTGCATATGAATTTTATCTTCAACACATCAAAGGGAATCACTTTGAAGATTCGTTGTACTTAAAATTCGTCTCTTCGGTCGTGATGGTTGTTTCTCGTGTGCTATTTCGGTATAAATGTCGTACATTGAGCGGCCATTATCAAAGAAGTTAAGTAGGTTGATAGTGGATTTTATAGGAGGGCTTGTTTTTGGACCCGTTTTAGTCAATTCATAAAGCTTTAGCAAAGTCATAAAGCTTTAGCGTAATCTTTTGTACATCGAACGGACTATAGTTCTCTAAAGGACTGCATGTTTCGCAATAATATATTTTTCATTTTATATCACATCAAATCTAAAGTAAGCTATTGTAGCCTAGTAGATTCGAGTTGTCGCCTGCAACGCAAACATTGCAAGTTCGAACCCCGACTGTATCAATTAGTTTTTTCTGAACTTAAGTATGAAGCATCCATAGTAAACCTGCATGCTTAAGGAACGGTGACAGAACGGTGTCACGAACGAACGTCATCTGTCACGTTGACACGAAAATATACCCGTCGAAAAATGTTTTGCTACATCTCTGCCTACCCTTGTGAGAAGGAGTGAACATAATCTTTATCTTAGTGAAAGCACCAATTTTGTTCTCGGTCCAAATATGATATCTTAATCTCAATATTACCATACTGTAAGATCTTATACCGTATATCCTTATAAAAAGCTAAAAGCTAAGACTCGATGTTGAGCACACAAGCTTCTGTAACAAGCTCTCACCACTTACATTTCGAAAGCTTGTAAATTGTCATCTGCCCGTATTACCGCCACCGGCCCCAAGTGAGCACAAACCGATCAGAATTTCAGATGAGTACGTCCGATACAAAGCTAGACACGATCCGGTTCGATTCCCGATTCGTCCATTGTTATCGTGTCCTAAACGTTACGCTTCACATTTCACGTTTGGACCGTAAACTGCTTTTACCGAGATGGTTTCGTGTAAATTCTTTCTGCTGGAGTTAGTAGAATGGTACTGGTTTTTACTGGTTTGTTCTAGTTTGTAGTTTGGTAACTGTTACCGTATTTCTAGCATCATTATGTTCCTAGGTGTTGTGTGCGCTGGGGAATTTATGGAGTACTAGCTGTGCCCGCGACTTCGTCGGCGTGGACGGCTTTTTTATCTTTCGTAAAATTGATTTATTTTTCAATAAAAAGTATCCTATGTTACTTCTAATACCTCCAAGAATATATGTACAAAGTTTCATGATGATCGGTTAAGTAGTTTGTACGTGAAAGCGTAACAAACAAACTTACATTCACATTTATTAGGGATGTATCGCGGCACTTTGCCACCTGCCAGCTACAATTCAACGCAAGCAGTAAAACATTGACTATACAGTTTTTTTGCTTCAACAATGTATTAAAATGCCTAATGCAAATGAAATAAACTTCGTGTAAGCAAACCTGAACCAACAATCATTCCCAACTAGTGCAAACACGCCACAATTGCTACAAAGCGAAAACGTATTAAAATAGCGAACGCTAGCAATAAAACTGCTGTTAAACACCCTTCATTGTAAACGTATCCAAGACGATAAATCGCGTGAAGTAAACAGCAAACACACGGACAGACAGAAAATTGCACTACGTAATTACAAATGCGGGAAATTAACAAAACCGCGCTTGAATGTGGAGTGATTTTAGCAGGAGCTTTGCTCTCTTAGCGCTTGGAAATGGCTTAAGTATATAACACACTGTTGGGGAGACGTGGAACAATTAATTAAAATTGAAGAAAGCGTTGCGCTTTAACCTATTTTTATTTTATTGTGAATGTTTTGAAAAAGATTGTCAAGAAAAGGTAGAACCAACCTTTCGCGAGCAATTACTCTTTGTACAACAAGAGTGCTTGTGGCGGTAATCGCTTACTATCAAGCAGCCCACACGCTCGTGTGCCACCTAAATAATACGGTGAAGGACACTTTTAAGAACAAATTAAAAAATTGGTATATATTTGGCATTTAAATACATTATGTTCGGTGAAAGGTGGGTGTTGTAATACCTCCGCCTCCCCTTATTTAACTCTTATGAGCAGCAGTGATTATCTATAAAAAATAGTTGAAACTAAGTACTTACAGATAAAATATTTGTCCCAAATCGGTATCCCGAGGCAACGTGCCAAGAAGACTAGCAACATTGCCACGCTGGATAGCAATGCTGATTCTCTGAGCGAGATATGTTCCAGCCCGCCTGTCACGATCGGCTCGACTAGACGGCGCGAGATCTCTTTAAATTGCATTATTATGTTTATTTAAAAAAAAAAATTGTCTTCACTTCGTCCCATGGCGTCTAGTCTTTTTAAATTATTTTATTATGAACATGGGAGGGCTCTTTATGGGCTCTGACCTCTCTATATGAATATGTTGCTGAGACGCTTCTTATCCTCAGCTGCATCTTAGTCTCGGGTGCAGTTGTCCAGATTTGTTGATTTGAAACATGTTTTTTTTCATGAAACAAGTAATCATTTAAGCACTTAAATTCCTCTCTGCATCTCTTCAAATGTAAATAAAAATATTATATTTAAAAGAGCCGTGGTGGCCGAGTGGTTCGAGCAGTTGCCTGTGACGGAAAGGTCGCAAGTTCGAATCCCGACTGTACCAATGAGTTTTTCTGAACTTAAGTACAGTGATTAGCTACACCACGAGCTTTACGGTGAAGGAAAACATCGAGAGGAAACCTGCATACGTCTGAGAAGAAATTCAAAGGCGTATGTATAGTCGTGCTTGAGTAACGGCGATGGACTCGCCATCTGTCACGTTGGCACCTAATATACCTCTGGCGGAAAGTAGGTGTGTGGGTATTACATATACACCTCTGCCTACCCCTTCGGACACCCTTGTGGGAAGGCGTGAGGATATATTTAAAAGAGGAAGATCGTATAGGCTTTATTATAAGAATAATTTATACCATGTGCGTCATGCTTCCCCTTCATACTCTTAAGTTGATGCTACCTACGTTACTTTTGAATTAAACGATATATATGTGGGAAGGAGACTTAGTCAGTGTGTCTATGTAGGTATTCATGATCGGAAAGATCGAATATTAATCGCTGCTTGCAAAAACCAATCGTGATTGCTTTCAGTACAAATGAATAAGCAATTATGTAGATCACCAACGACATTGTCGTGATGGCAGCAAATTGTCTTTCTATACCTATATTTATACTGCTAACGAAGTTCTTTTTCTTATTTACCTAGTTCTGAACTGGGCAAAACTTGCTACTTAAATTACAAATTGTACATAAACCGTACCGTAAGTTAACGATATTCGTTTTCACGAAATCGAACCTAAGACCTTAAACTTCACTGCCAGGGTCTATAGCTACTGATCCGATCTGCCGCCTTCTTCTGTTCAAATCTTTTGAGGCTATCTCGATATTGGATTGTAATAACTGGAATCGAATATTCCCCTGTGGCGTATGCGTACCCACTAATCTTCCCGCCCGCATAGTACACAAGATAACCGTATTTGAATTTTAAATGCGACACCGACTCCCGAACCACTTATTTCGGTAAAGGCATATATTAAAACTCACTTCCGTGCATGTTTTCCGCTTTTGTTCCGTTTAAACTCGGTTTGTGTTCCGTTTGGGGGACGGAGATTCTCAAATTTAAATATTCAAGATGATTTTTTTTTCTAATTATTTGGCTTTATCTTCATTTCGACTGACTGACATAACATCGAGAGGAAACCCGCATACCGGAGAAGCAATTTTAAGGCGTATGTATAGTCGTGCTTGAGTAACGGAGATGGACTCATCATCCGTCACGTTGGCACCTAAGATGTATCTCTGGCGGAAAGTGGGTGTGTGGGTACTACCTATACACCTCTGCCCTTGGGGACCTTTCTTGGGAAGGCTAGAGGATACATTATATTATTGTATTTAAGAAGAATTTTAAGAAGATCCTAATCCTTTGGTATTACTTTCTTTTCGACTTAAACATGGACACTGTAAGAAAATAATGTTACTGAGTTTTTAAACACTGAAAACCCTTACGAACTAACGATGGTTCTGTTCTTATCGCAAACCCTGCAGTGCTCTTTAGTGTTTGGCAAACATTACACAAGCAAACGTGAGGATGAACAATGAGAATATTTCAGTAAAGTGGTAGAGCGTCATTCTATTTAAACTTACAGACTTCTATGTGTAGACATGGATGAGAATATGGACGAAATGATTGACAACACGAGAGTGACGATACCAGGCGGGACGCATTTGTTTGTACTAGATTCATTAATTCTGTTATAACGTAAAATATATACTTGGTGGCTGAGTGGTTCGAATTGCCTGCAACATATAAGTTCAAATCCCAATAGTACTAATGAGTTTTTATGAACTTAAGTATAGTGATTAGTCACACCACTAGCTTTAGGGTGAAGGAAAACATTAAGAGGAAACCTGCTTACGTTTGAAAATAAATTCAATTACGTATGTATAGTTTTGCTTGAATAACGGCGATAGACTCGCGGTCTACCACGTTGACATCCAAATTAAATCACGGGTGGAAAGTACCTATAGTATATATATATATATATATATATATATATATACATATATATCAGAGCGCCAGTTCTCTCTATACTTACATACCTCTGTCGCTTCGTCCACATTCAACGGTCTCTTAAATGTTCGTTGGGTTTTTTTCTACGTTTGATCTAGGTAGTTTGAACGTGGTCTTCTTCTGCCTCTTTTTGCACAAACTTTTTCTTTGTATATCTGTTTCGTCAATCTTTCACCACTCATCCTTTCAATATGTCCAAACCAACGTAACATACTATTCTTCATCTTTACAATCACACTCTCGTTCACGCCACTTCTTTTGCGAAGTTGTGCAGAGTTAGGAACATCCTCACAAATGGCGTGAATTAGTTACAACATCCTGAATTATCACAAACATTTGCATTAATAATAATATATTAGTATTACATACATACATATCATCACGCCAAGTCCCTAACGGGTAGGCAGAGAGTATAGAGCGCCAGTTCTCTCTAGACTTACATACCTCTTTCGCTTCGTCCACATTCATCAGTCTCTTCATACATGCTCGTCGGTTTCGAGTACTCTTAACGTTCCCGTCCTTCAGAGTCCGATCTATTTGATCCAGGTAGTTGGAACTGCCTCTGCCTCTTCTTGCACACACTTTTGCTTTGTATATCTGTTTCGTCAATCTTTTTTCACTCATCCTTTCTATGTATCCAAACCAACGTAACATATTAGTAGTAATTTCTTGATTTAAAGAATATTTCCACCATTGAATGACAAGTCAAATTGGCCACATAAGACCCAAAATTACGTTTCGATCCTAGCCGCTATGATATTAAAATCAACGCATTCACGGGGTAAACCTATCAACCTGAGGTATGGAACGAGATTTGAGGCTGGGGTAAAGTGGTTGAAATCGTAAAATAAAAATAAACGACCTGTATAAACATTTATTGGGGCCAGATTTTTGGTATTCGCTTCGGGAAATTATACACTGTGTTTTAAATATTTATATTGTGATGTTATTATACCTACATTAATATAATAATAATGCTCGCCGGTTGCAGGCCCCTCTTTAGCTTTCGTATGAAAAGTCTTTTCGTATAATAAGTCTAGAGAAAACTGGCCCTCTATTCTCGCCGCCTACCCGTTACTACTACTTTAATGACTCAACGTGATGATATGTATCTATGGATGTATAATAATTTTTTACCTGGGTGAAACAACCGTTAAATGAAATATCATTTAACTAGTGGTTTAATAACCTATCATTTGACTTCATAGATACCACAGGTACTAGCGCCTTTACTTATTTTTTTCGATGGAGAAATTTTCAAAAGTTTTCCGACCGCCCTTTTATGTGAGTTGCCTGGCTTTCAGATGAGGTATCAGGGCCTACATCAAGGAATTATTCAAAAAGGTGATGTTTGCAGGGCTGGCGGTATAGTTTTCCGGATAAAAAAAGTCTGTACAGAAAACACTAACGTAAAAGAGACATGATAAAGTAATCATCCCCCATAACACCGAACGATGCTTACCAGCCCTAAGGTGAATAAAATTAGCTCATGCTGCCGATAAACTTGTTTCATTAAATTTCGTCCCCACATCAAAGCTCCCCAGAGAGCCGTGGTGGATTTGAATTTCAGATGCGGTTTTCTTGTTAACGCCAGCAGTGCGTCGTTGGCTCGTATTATTTAAGATTCTGTTAAATGCGGGATAGTTTTTTGCGGTGCACTGGGTTGCAGTGGACATGACGACAAAACAATGTTGCTTGCAGCACTTGGCAATGAGCAACATTGTGGGACCGCAGTTACGAACTGGCTTTTGTTTTGGAACATTGTTTTCAATTTATGACCCACAAACAGGTATTTAGAGTTTAAAAAAGTTTGTGAAAAGCCAGTAATACTCTTTCGTCTCAGTCTAAGTAGGTTTATTTACGTTAATTAAATTGTGTGATTAGTCACACCACGAGCTTTAACAGTGAAGGAAAACATCCATAAGAAATCTGCATACGTTTGAGAAGAAATTCAAGGACGTATGTATGTATAGTCGTGCTTGAGTAACGGCGATGGACTCGCCATCTGTTACGTTGACACCTAATATATATCTCTGGCGCAAAATTGGTGTATGGATACCACCTATATAACTTTGTCTACCCCTACGACGACCTTTGTGGAAAGGTGTGAGGATATACACATACATAGTTATTATATATTATTAATAACTTGAGGCAAAAAAGAGAAGGCACACTTTTAGTTATGACATACATACATACATACATATCATCACGCCAAGTCCCTAACGGGGTAGGCAGAGAGTATAGAGCGCCAGTTCTCTCTAGACTTACATACCTCTTTCGCTTCGTCCACATTCATCAGTCTCTTCTTACATGCTCGTCGGTTTCGAGTACTCTTAACTCTTTTAGTTATTAAATTAGTGTAATGAACGTAAACATTGTGAGATTTATTATTCTGGTATAGCATGCCGTTGGTTGACGTGACTGTGCAGAATCGCGAAGTTTGGCTAGTGTAATGGCAATATTAAATAGAAACGTAATCAAAAACTATATTTATGATCAATAAATACCTTGGGACCATTCTACAGAGATTGAGCTAGCCCCAAATTAAGCAAAGCTTGGGTTATGGTAACTAGACAACGATATATATTATTTACATAAATAGATATATGTACATGAATACATAGAACATCCAAGACTAAGTTTACAAATACTCGTGCTCATCCCAAAAATATCTGTCTTCTGGATATCAAACTCGCGACCTCAAGTTTCGCAGTCAGGAGCTCTAACCACTAGACCAGACGGTCTTCAATCAATAGCACACACAGACAACAGACACATACACACACACACGCACAATCACAAAATGCAAGATATTTACCCACCTATAAGTGAATAGCACGCCTATAAATCTACCCATAATCTCTCATAATCTTATAATCTCTAAAGCACCACATCTTAAAGGATTTTTCTCGATTGTAGATTAGTTCTGTTATTATTTCCAAATATTGCTATCTAAATGCCTTCTCGAAGCGATACTTAATAGGAACTACTGTATTGTTAACTTACTATGTTTTTTGAATATCAATACTACCTTTCGTTCTTCGAACCTTAATATTTGTGCTAGTTATAAGTAAACCTGTATTTCTCAATTTAAGTGAATTGTATTCTTTTGAGAAATAAATGTCTTAAACCATATAATCCTCTTTGACGGCTGCCTGGCCTCTCAAAGATGGACGATTTCGCAGAATTCAGATGCGACAATGCGGTAGATGCTTGCAATCCTGGTTAGGTATTCGTAAACTTCATTAAGAGAAAGAGGACGCTTGCAAAGCACGTGCGATAGTTTACCAAACGCCTGACTGCAGTTTCTATACGAAAATGGCAAGGGAATTCACGGTCATGTAATTTGAGCGGTAGTGCAGTTTTTGTTTTATTGTAGGTATGTAAGCCCGCACGTTATGGTAAATATTCTCTTTATGTATATGTATCTTGATTACGGCTATAGCCAAGTGGGATAAAACTTTATAAAGGTCCATAAGCTGTGGTAATCGCTTACTACCGCGATGGTGTTTTGTCACAAGGTGTCACCAAAATACCAGTACATAATAATAATAGCATAGCATGATGTTGCATAGTTGTCTTGTTACAGTATTTTATTTTACAGCTTTTCGCCGTCATATCTTGAAGTATTATGTGAACAGTTTTGGCCATCAATGTATTTAAAGTATTTGAATAGAATAAACCACTGCGTTTGAATATATCTGGTTATAAAACTAAAATCTGCCGAGTTTCCGCCTCATTTTGGTCCCGTGTGTCGCCGCTATCCGTGTTACCGCACCTTCGTTACAGCCGGGAATAATCCGTTTATCCGGACACCGGGCACTCGCTACAATGGCTTATGGGCCACTATCATCGCTCGTGATAATTGCTTATTCCCATTGAAATTTGCATGAAATCTCTACTGGATTTTATTTCAATGTAACTATGTATAGTAATGGACAGCTTTTTTTCCATTGTTATATTCTGCAATGCGAAATTGTGCGTTAAAAAATTAGAGTAAGTTCGAACTACCTTTGCCAAACCGATTGGAAATTCAGTGATGGGAATGTCAAGAGTACTCGAAGCCGGCGAGCATGTATAAGAGAGACCGATGAATGAAGATGAAGCGAGAGATATCTGAAAGTTTAGAGAGAAATAGCGTTCTACTCTCTCTTCTCGTGAGGGACGTGGTCTAATTAGATGTATGTGTAAGTCCGATGAGAATATGATAGCCGTTGTGGTTCGGTGATTTATTTTAGGCAATTTTAACATTATAGTTACTCACTTATAATGTTAAAATTGCCAGTTCAATTGTAATAATAATTTACTACATCACAAAATTTGTGGTGAAAAATTATCCTTCATTGATTCCGTCCCCAAAGTAGCAATTTATACAAAATAAATATTTGTATAAACATGACGTGATTTATATAATTCCAGAAATATCCAAAGATGGTTGCCTGTAAAGTCGGTTTTACGGGCGAAGATTTTACGTGACAACGTCTTTTTATCAATTCGAAAATCAAAACATTTATTCAGATCGAAGGTTCAAATTTTTGCTAAATAAATTTGAAATTAATGAAAATTTGTAAAATAATAATTAATTAATTTTAAACTAAAAATTTACTTAACACTATCAACATTTATCAATAGTATGACATAACCTATTAACGCATTCGGCGGGCCTCTCTCTCGTTCGGTGACTCATCGTAACGTTACCGGGCGTTACACTTTTTCATAAGTGACTCCCAGCCGCAACCTAATTTAAGACGTTGTCACGTCAAAAATTCGTAAGCTTTCTTGCATACGTTACAGAATAAACATAAAGAGACGAGTATAGGCATGTTTCGCCAACAGCGACGCCATCTGTCACTTTGGCACCTTAATATACTTTCGGCGAAAGGAGGTTAATTTGTTTTCAGGCTTTGTAAGTTTCTTGACGAACCTGTCCCAGTTCTCAAATGAATCTTTACTTATGCGCAGTAAAGATTCATTTGAGAACTGGGACAGATGGTTAAACAAACGCGATCTTAGAAGTATGGATGGGGTTTTTGTATTGTGTCAGCGATCACTCTATTTTCTAGCACATTGTTAGATCAATTTTTATCACACGAAATATGTAATGGACCTGCATAGGTCTGAGAAGCAATTCAAAGGCGTATGTATAGTTGTGCTTGAGTAACAGCGATGGACTCGCCATCTATCACGTTGGTACCTAAAATATATCTCTGGCGGAAAGTGGGTTATGGGTATTACCTATACACCTCTGCCTACCCCTTCGGGGACCCTTGTGAAAGGCGTGAGGATATACATTCTTTCTTCGCTACTCATAGACACACCAACGTGTTTACCTAGGCGTGACGTCAGAGCGGGCGCTGTTGGATGTTA